>CAUYRT010092566.1:0-34569 GCA_963574885.1 Lepilemur ruficaudatus | reverse complement strand
TAAAAATATATGTAAAAAATGAGCCGGGCATGGTGGCACATGCCTGTAGTCCCAGCTACTCGGGAGGCTGAGGCAGAAGGATTGCTTGAGCCCAGGAGTTTGAGGTTGCTGTGAGCTAGGCTGATGCCACGGCACTCTACATCCTGGGCAACAGAGTGAGACTCTGTCTCAAAAAAAAAAAAAAAAAAAAAAAAGAGAGCTGAAGGGGCTATATTAGTATCAGACCACAAAAAATTTTAGAACATGGAAAGTTACCAGGAATAAAGAAAGACATTACACAATGATAAAAAGGCCAACTCTTACCAAAAGACATAGGAATTCTAAATTTGTATGCACCTGAGTATAAACCTTAAAAATACACAAAAGAAGAGCTAACAGAACTGAAAGGAGAAATAGACAAATCCACATTTATATTAGGAGGCTTCAACACTTCTTTCTCAACGATCAATAGAACTAATAGAAAAATCCAAGCAATTATAGAAGAACTGCACAACACCGTCAATCAATCCAACTAAATTGACATTTATTGAACACTGTACCCAACAACATTAGAACACATATTCTTTTCAAGCGCCTATGGAACACATACCAACATAGACCATGTCTCACCTTGTAAAATGAACTTTAACAAAATTTAAAAGAATAGAAATCATACAAAATATGTTCTCTGATCCTAATCGAATTAAACTAGGAATCAATAAAACAAATATCTGGAAAAATACCCAAATATTAAAAAACATACTTCTAAATATCCTATAGGCCAAATAAGTCTCAGAGAAATTGGAAAATATTTTGAACTAAATGAAATAAAAATATAACACATCAAAATTTATAGGATGCTGATAAATCAGTACTTAGAAGTGAAATTTATGGTGTTTAATGCTAATATTAGAAAATAAGAAATATTTCAAATCAGTAAAGTATACTTTCACTTAAGAAATTAGAAAATAAGAGCAAACTAAACTCCAAGAAAGTAGAAGAAAATAAATAATTATTATAATACCAGAAATCAAGAAAACTAAAACAAAGAAAATAGAGAAAATTGATGAAATCAAAAGTTGGTTCTGTTTTTGAAAGAAATCAATAGAATTGATAAATCTCTAGCTAGACAGATCAAATCCCTGCAATCCTCAGAGACATTAAAAGGATATTAGGGAATACTTAAAACAATTCCATAACTGTAAATGCAAAGCATGTATAAAATAGAGCAATTCCTTGAGAGATTCAAATGACCCAAAACCTACTCAAGAAGAATAACTAACCTGAATATTCCTATATCTACTAAAGAAATTGAATTTGTAATTAAAATCCTATCAATAAAGAAAACTCCAGACCCAAATGCTTTCACTATTGAATTCTACCAACTGATTTTGACAGAGATGCAAACAAAAATTTAATTTATTGAAAGAATAATTTTTACAGCAAATGGTGCTAAAACAACTGGACATATATATAAGGGGAAAAGAACCTTGACGAATATCTAGCATTTATGCAAAGGGTTAACTCAAAATGCATCTTAGATTTAAATTTAAATCATAAAAAAACAAGAAAAATATTTATGACCTTGAGTTAAGTATAGAGTTCTTAGATACAGCACAGAAAGCACGATCCATTCAAAACATTGATAAATCAATCTTCATCAAAACTGAAAACTTTTGTTTGCTGAAGATGATATTAAAGAGATTAAAAATACAAGCCATGGATTAGGATAAAATATTTATATATCACATACCTGAAAAAGGAATTGTATTGAAAATACATAAAGAACACTTGAAACTCAACAACAAAACAAAAATTGGCAAAAAATTTGAACAGACATTTTACTAAAGATACAAATGACAAAAAAAAAAGCAAATGAAAAGGTGTTCAACATTAGGGAAACATAAACTTAAACCACGGTAAGATACCACTGCACTCCTAATCAAATTACTTTTATTTATTTATTTATTTTGAGCAACTGATACCTTCATACATGGGTGGTGGGAATGCAAAATGGTATGGTGACTGTGGTAAAATGATTTGGTAGTTTCTTGTAAAGTTAAACATACACTTACCATGTGATTCAAAGTCAACAATTCCACTCCTAATATTTACCCAAGAGAATGAAAAATTATATTCACACATACATACACAAAATTTGACATAAATGTTTGTAGCAGCATTTTTATAGTGAACACAAGCTGAAAATTACTCAGTGTCCTTCATTGGATGAATATATAAACAAACTATGGACTATCCATACCATGAAATAGTGCTTAGCAATGAAAAAAAGAACGAACTATCCATGAAACAACATGGATGAATCTTAAATGCAATATCCTAAGTGAAAAAAGCTAGACTTAAAAGATTACGTACTGTATGATTCCATTTTTTGAACACTTGTGAAAACACAAAACTATAGGGACAGAGAGAATAGATCAGAGGTGGGGGGAAGTTTTAATACAAAATGCAGCAGGAGGGAATTGCGGGGTATATAGAAACTCTTCTGTAACCTGATTGGGATGGGGGTACATGATTTTTTGCATTTGTCTAAATTTTTAAATTAAGAAATTAAAATATAATAAAATAAAAATAAGGGGAAATAAACTTCAAAAGAAACATATCTTCTATTTCTCTTTTCCTTGCTCACTTTTCCACCAAGAATTCCCAGAAACAAGATTAGGCACCACTGGGGAAAAGGGTAGTTAGGGAGAAATGGGGCTGGTCTTTCTAGACTGTACATCCCTGTATTTTTATCATAAAAGATCTTTCCAGTTTGTTTACTCTTTCAGTAATCCTTAAATGGGGTCTAGAACTTAACTGTTCCTAGACAAAAATGAGAGAAGCATCTGGTCTTGTTTGCATGGGCAAATTTTTCCTACAGTGGCTATTCTTAAATCAGAGTCTACCTAGATTTCTTCCAGTGCACCTGGAAAAGCCTGACATCATCTAAGTAAAAGCTTAGTTCTACTATTAAAAATCTGTTGCTCTGCTTCTCAAAAATCAAACAACTTTACAACACAAATTTCTCTCTTTGTATGTTGATCCTAAACAACACAAATTTCTCTCTTTGCATGTTGATCCTAAACTGAAGTAATTGAAATATTTTATTTGTTTTTCATCCTATTGTATTTTGAGCATTTCTTTAAGGTACCAAATTCTTTGGTTTTTAATGAGTAGGTTAATCATATGATGACTGTAATTATTTTTTCTTTGTATTTAACAGCATTTGTGTGCCTATATGTTCTACCATAGTTTGACTCTTATTTGGAAGCATAGGTTTTTTTAGACAAAAAAGAGTTTGTTTCTGTTGTATTTTCATAATCTTAAATAGGTTTTTATGCAGTAAAATTATATTTTCTTAGTTTAAAATATTTTACTATATTGTTACAGCACTGATTATTCACTGAGCACAATCTTCTAGAATGAATAAAAACATCTCTACAATAGTTATTTTAGTTAGCCCGAAAGCTCTAATAAAAACTGGCATTCTTAATGTCTCTCTAGTATGAAACTTCAATCTACAAATCAGACTAATAAATCAGAGGTCAGCTTGGGTCAGATTGTATTAGCTTTGGCTAAGATCTCACAAAAAACATATGGTTGATATACTGCGAAACAAAAGTGATAAAAATACAGCTGAAGTTTTCTTTTTTTTTTTTGAAACAGAGTCTCACTCTTCTGCCGAGGCTAGAGTGCTGTGGCGTCAGCCTCACTCACAGCAACCTCAAATTCCTGGGCTCAAGTGATCCTTCTGCCTCAGCCTCCCGAGTAGCTGGGAATACAGGCATGTGCCACCATGCCCAGCTGATTTATATATATATATATATATATGTATATATATATATTTTTTTTAGTTGGCCAATTAATTTCTTTCTATTTTTAGTAGAGATGGGGTCTCGCTCTTCCTCAGGTTGGTCTCGAACTCCTGACCTTGAGCGATCCACCTGCCTCGGCCTCCCAGAGGGTGAGGATTACAGGCGTGAGCCACCATGCCAGGCCAACTTTTCTAATATGACTTTAACTAAGCAGCAAAACCTACGGGGGAAAAAAAATGAAATCTGTCCCTGAGCTTCATGCAGATATAGAAGAGCATGCTTCACATTTATCAGACATGTAGACAATTACCTCAAAAATAAAGTTTGATTAGGAATGTGGAAAGCCATAACTGGCTCTGGAAGACAATTGGGTGAACTGGAAAATACTTGGGGGAAAACACTATGTAACTGAAATTGCCTCTGGGTCTTTCTTTTTTTATTAGCAGACTAAACTCAGAGATAGATCAATTCTTTCCCCTAAATCAAAGCTATAGGCTGAAAGGCTATTCTTTTTCAGAAGTTCTTGAAAAAAGACTGACAGGTTGGTCCAAGGTAAAGCATCTGCTAACTGCTCTCCATTCATCAGACCCCCTGCTTCCACTTTGGATATGTCACCCTTCTCTGTGTGATCACCGCAACCTCAGGCTGTGTTCAGAAATCACCAACCCTGGCAGCCTTTTGATGCTCTCTTATTCCTACAGGTTCTTCAATAACTCCATTGAGTATCCATACAAGGTATAATGTTCAATTATCAAAAATAATAAATATAACCCAAAAGCTACCACTCATAGAGTGTTATTCATTCATTTATTCATTTAACAAATGTGTTTTGAGCTGCTTTTATATTAGCAGCTACAGCCAAGGGCTAATGATATGATGATGAACAAGACAGAGACTTTTCTGTTACTCATGGACTATATAAGTAAGGTATGAAAAGAAATAACAGAAAAAATTGTACAAATAATTATTGGTTATGATATATGCTCTGAAACAAAAGTGCAAGGTGGCCTGAGAACATTTAACATACAGACTTCTTTGGGAAATCTGAGAATTTTCTGGAAAAAGTAACATCCAACAAAATGTTAACTATTTAAACTGTGACTTGAAGGGGAAGACAGGTAAAGGAAAGTGGGATGGAAGAGCAGGAGAGGAGGAAGCAGGGGGAACTAAGTACCAAGACATCGACCTGTATTGTCTTATTGAATATGCAAAATGAGAACTTGAAGTGTAATCAAAGGAGATGGATTTCCAACCCAGCTTTGTCACTTAGTTGCCAAGTAACCTTGGGCAATTCACTTAATCTTTCTCATATTCAATATATTCATCTAGAGAGTGGGGACAATAACAGACCTACAAATGTCACAACATTGTTAACACCATCATTTAACACAGCAGCTGGCACCAAAAAAAAAAAAAAAAAAAGATGTCCTACAATTTCTTAATGGTTTCAATCATAATTTCTGCCAAATTTTGTACTGGCATGAAAAATATGGCATAAGAAGGCCAAGCATATAGTTTCTACGTTCTGCTTTCCACTGGTTCTAGGCTTTCATACAGGGTATTCTTAGCTGGGAGCTAGCTCATCTTTGATCCCATCTCTAGCTTCTTCTTAGGAGGTGGTAAGTAGTTTACAAATAGAAACAAGACCAAAGAAGTATCATAAAATATTTATAGAGAATAAACTTCTTCATAGAGAAATTCAAAGTATAATTTTAGACTTCCCCATACTCAGATGCCTTGTGTGTCTCAGCTACTTTGAGTGTTGAATACTAGAGACTATCTGTAGTAGGAGGCACACTTCTACAGCTCATAATATTTTTTCTAGAATTAAATGAATGATGCAAATTAAGAAATGCATGGTAGGTGCTAAACAGCAGATCTGGGATAGTGACCATCTTGAGAATTCTCAACGGAGGCTTTGACATAGGAAGAAAAACTTAATGGAACAATGTTCCCCTATCCTGTTTCCCAGTTTTTCAACTGAAAAAAACCACAATATTGACAAGACTGAATAACATGTTTACCTTTCTGTGAGCCAAGCTTCCAAAAGACCACAGAACATAGCCAGCAACTCAGAGTAGCCTCCTTCCACTATATGAATAAGGTAATGAAAAGCTACTAGTTTTGTAAGGCAGACGTATTCCTTTCATGTCAGCTCAGTAATGGCATTAATCTTTTAGTATTGTGTAGAAGATTCAAAATTGCTTTTTGAATGACTGGCTATTTCACAAGAATTCCAAAGAGATAAAGCCTTTCACCTCTAGCTGCCCAGAATGAATCAGTAGTGCCTGAAATTTACTACCATTTAAAAGCCAAGTGTTGACCTATGCAAAATAAAAGGTTACAGAATATAATGCGACATAAGCTGGTTTCAAGAGCTCAGGGTGACATTTGAGCCAATGATGCAAATGAAACAGCTGGAAGGCATGGAAAGAGTTAAATCACTCTGGCTGGGTATTTATTTTTAAAACAAATATAAGAAGGAAATGTGACAGGCCATAATTACAAAGTAGATAAACAGAGAAGGATTATTTGATGTTTCATAAATCACATGACTCACTGGTCCGGGCACCAGCTGTGCCTACACTTTCTAAAATGTTTAATGCATGAGCCCCCCATGCATGTACTCTCACACACACACACACACACACACACACACACACACACACACTTGAACAACCGGTTGTTTCCGCCTACTAAATCTGTACTCTTTTTCATAAGATCATCTCTCAAAGTAACATTCTGCCTCTTCTGAACTATAAGGTGACCTTTCAGCTATTATATTATCAAGAAGAAGGAACACAGGAAAAAAAGAAAAATAAATGCCCGTCTTGATCCTTTCATCATCCTCTTGGAAGGGGGTTTCTACATCCACATTGTTCCTCTGCATCAAAGGACCCTGATGCTTATCTCAATAGGTGGTGCTGCTAGAGAGAAAGACCTAGTGGAGCTCTGGCTGGTGGGAAAGCATTGAATCAGCTCTATATTCAGACTCACTCCTGTTCCACTGAAACCACTTTCTTAACTAAAACAATAACTTAGAGTGTCATTTTAAAAATCTCCTGTTGTTCTTTTAATAGGCCTGTAAAGGTTAAAGCTTTAAAGAAGAATGATTTACTTATTCTGACAATAGAAGCATCTTCATCCACAAATACTATGATTGTGTAATCTTGTCTAAACAAAGATAGATATTGCTATGGTTTGAATGTCTCCCTGAAACTCATGTTGAAATTTAATTGCAATTGTGATGGTCTTAAAAGGTGAAGCTGTTAAGAGGTGATTAGGCCGTGAGGACTCTGCACTCATCAATGGATTAATGTCAGTATTGTGGGAGAGGATTGTTATTTAACATAAAAGCTAGTTTAGCCCTCGCTTGCTCACTAGCTCTCAAGCTCTCTTGCCCTTCTGCCACAGGATGACACAACATGAAGGCCTTTGCCAAATGCTGGCACCATGCTCTTAGACTTCTCAGCCTTCAGTACCATAAGCCAAATAAATTTATGTTCATTATAAATTAGTCTGTGGCATTCTGTTATAAACATAAACATAAAATGGATTAAGACAGAAAATTGGTGCCAAGAAGTGGGGCTGTTGCTATAACAAATACCTGAAAATGTGAAAGTGCCTTTGGAACTGGGTAATGGGTAGAGGCAAGCAGAATTTTGAGGTGCAAGATAGAAAAAGCCCAAATTGTCATGAATGGAGAACTAAAAGCAATTCTGGTGAGGGTTCAGAAGAACAGAAGAGCTATAAGGAAAGTCTCAAACTTCTTAGAGATTATTTAAGTGCTCAGGATCAAGATGCTGGTAGAAACATAGACCTTAAAGTCCATTCTGATGAGGTCTCAAGCAAGAATGAGGAGTATCTTATTGAACACTATGGTAAAGGCCATCCTTGTTATAAATTGGCAAAGAATTTGGCTGAATTATGCCCATTCCCTAGAGCTTTATGGAAGGCAGAATTTAAGAGCAATGAACTATAATAAGATATCAGGCAGAAGAAATTTCTAAGCAAAATATTGAAGGAGCTGTGTGGCTACTTTTAACCATATACACTATGATGCAAGAGGAAAAAACTGACTTTAAAATTTATAATTAAAAAAGAAGCCAAATAGATTTTAAAAAATTTTTCAGCATAGCCATGTAAAAAATGAAAAAGCATGTTCAGGAGAGAAAACTAAGGGTGGAACCAAGTGACCATTTGCTAAGATTAAAATGGATAAAGGGATTATCAAGACAGTGGGAAAATGACCCTGAAGGCATTTCAGAGATCTTTGTGGCTGCCCCTCACATTACAAGCCCCAAGCTCTAGGAGGGCAGAATGGTTTCAGAGACAGGCTCTGGGCACCCCCAATGGGCTCACTGCCCAGAGCCACCTTGGGTCTCCGTTCCCTGCATTCAAATGCAGCACTCCTCAGCCACCATAGCTATAGCTCAAGCGGGCCTCACTCCAAAAGGTACAAGCCATAAGTCTTGTCCACATGGTGCAGATTCTACACATGAGCTGTGGAGCCATGTTATTCTCCATCTAGATTTCAAAGGATGTCATGGACAGCCTGGGGACCTAGGCAGAGACTTGTCACGGGGCAGAGCCATCACAGAGAGCCCCCATTGGAGCAATGCCCAGGAAAGCTGTAGGAGCAAGGCCACCACAGAGATTCCCCATTAGGGCAATACCTAGTGGAGCCATGGAGGTGGGGCTGCCCCCAAGACCATAGAACTGCAGGGCTACTAGCATGCAACTTCAGATGGGAAAGCTGCAGGCACAAGAGTGCAATCATGAGAGCTGCTGAGTGGACTGAGTCTAGCAAACCCACAGAAACAGGGCCTGAGGCCTTGGGGGCCCAAACCCTACCCCAGTGTTCCCAGAAGGTGGGACATAGAGTCAACGAAGATTATTCTGAAGCTTGAAGATTGAATGTTGTTTTCCCTGTTGGGTTTTAGACTTACTTGGATCCTGCTGTTCCTTTTTTTCTTGATTATTTCCCCCTTTGGGAATGGAAATGTCCATCCTATGCCTGTCCCACCATGGCATTTTGGAAGCATGTAACTTGTTAATTTCACAGGCTCATAGCTGAAGAGCAATTTTTCTCAGGATGAATTGTGCCTTGAATCTCATCTGTATCTGGGTTAAATGAGACTCTGACTTTTGGATTTTTGAGTTAATGCTGGAACAAGTTAAGACTTTGGGGGCTATTGGGATAGAATGAATGCATTTGTATGTGAGAAAAACATACAACTTGGGAACCCAGGGGTCGAATGCTATGGTTTGAATGTCCCTTCCAAAACTCGTGTTGAAATTTAGTTGTCTTTGTGACAGTATTAAGAGGTGGGATTATTAAGAGGTGATTAGGCCATGAAGGCTCTGCCTTTGTGAATGAATTAATAAGAGTTGGATATTATAAAAATGAGTTCAGTCCTCTCTTGCTTGATCACTTCCACACTCTCTTGCGCTTCTGCCTTTGGTCATGGGTTGGTGCAGCACAAAGGCCCTCACCAGATGCCAGTGTCATGCTCTTGGACATCCGTCTCCAGAACCATGAGCCAAATAAATTTCTATTTAATATAAATTACCATTCTGTGGTATTATTATTGCAACATAGAATGGACTGGGCATGGTGGCTCACACCTGTAATCATAGCACTCTGGGAGGCCAAGGTGGGAGGATCCCTTGAGGTCATGAGTTGAAGATCAGCCTGAGCAAGAATGAGAACCCATCGCTACCAAAAATAAAAAAAAATTAGCCTCTACCAAAAATAAGAAAAAAATTTAGCAAGGCTGGTGTCACGAGCCTGTAGTCCCAGCTACTCAGGAGGATGAGGCAGGAGGATAGCTTAAGCCCAGGAGTTTGATGTTGCAGTGAGCTGTGATGATGCCACTGCACTCTACCCAGGGCACAGAGTGAAATTCTATCTCAAGAAAAAAAAACATAAAATGAATTAAGACAGATACATTAGGCAGAAAGAAAGAGAGAGAGAGAAAGAGGAAGGAAAAGAGGAACGAAGGACGGAAGGAAAGAAGGAAAGAAAAATTAATTTGTGTGCCATTTATGGTTATACAATGTACATTCATATATATATACATACACACATATGCACATATGTACATTTCTACTTACGTTGGTGTTTTTCTAGACCAAATAAATTCATCTAGCATAACTCTCAACTCTTGGAAAATAACCCCCTTAGGAATATTTTCTTTATTTTTAAATTAATTTACTGTTGAAATTCATACATGTAAAAAGACATTCTTTTTTAATTTCATTCATTATTTTCAGTTGTTTAATCTGATTGATATCCTTTAAAACTTGTGACATAACATAAAAGTACAAGAACATGGTTTTGTAAAGATACAACACAATGTAAAGATGTAAAGACATTGTCATCCTGGCAGTCTATCATAAGAAAAGCTGTTGCTATAGATGCTGAATCTCTGAAGAAGCTTATAGCTAAATACACCAACTAATAACTGAAGTAGGCAAAAATAATTAGAAATCTTATGAATCATTCTTCTGTTTATGCCCCAATCCTGAATCTGTGGATGAAACCTGGGACTGTCAGCACCCAATAATTCCTACTCTATCCCTACTTTCTCTCTCGACTAAACCTCTGACTGTACTTTATTTTCTCAGCAGCACAGATGCCAAAGTTGGTCATATCAGTGATACCTTGGGAATAATTAACAAAAAAAAACCAAAATGTCTTTTTCACATCTTCATAACAGTAATTGAATATCAGCTATGTTAATTCCTGCACTAAATACTTTGCCTGATACGTAGAAGGCAATTGGTAAGGTGTATATTGAATGATTAGGTAGAATAATGAAAGAATAAATGGGTGGAAGAACAAAGAATGGACAAATGATCCTAAGACCTCTGGAAATAGACAATGACGGGTTTGCCAGTGCTGATCCTATTGTAGTATTGAAAGCAGTAAGAAGGAAATCAAAACCAGCACCAAGGACAGAGGACACGGTCCACATTTATCTCCAGTATCCCTGTTGGCTGATGGTTTTCCCTGTTTGAGAAATGGAACTCATGAAATAGGTAGAGGCAATCCTGGTGACCTTGTGCAACCCCACCTACTAAAACCCAGTGCATCCTAAATTAAGATGACTTTAAATATGATCTAAATGACTTCCCAGACTTGGTTGGTATCTAATAACTGAACCCTCTCACAAATAGATGATCCTAGAACTCTTTAAGTCTACCTTATCATAAAAACAGATATTAATACATTCAAAGTAAGGTATCCCTAGAAATCAACTTCTCCACCCCCACCGCAAAATCTACCATAGAGGAAAAACTTTGTGCTACACTGGCCCTGGCAAAAATTAAATTCTGTGACAGAACCACCCAACAGCTGCAGCTCCCAAAATCATAGAATAAAAGGCAACTGACTTTGAAAACCTAGACATCTTTATACAAGAGCTCTCCAAGAGATAGAAATCAACTGGATTCCTACTCAGACCCTGTGAGAAAAGACTGTCCTGAGACAAGGACTTACTCCAGAGTGACTTGAAAAATTTTATTAAGAAAAAGAATAGACTACCCCCAGTAAAACAAGGCAAGCACTTCTCTCTCTCCTCTTTCCCCTGTCCCTTGCCATTTCTGTCTCTTACACACACACACACACTCAGCTTAGGGCACTAGAGTCTAGAGCCACTTGTTGACTGGTTCATACTGTACTGGTTCATATCCAGTACATTTGGCACAAACCCTGCAAAGTACATGCTTCTATATCGGAGTTTTTCCTCCAATCTCAGAGCATCTGAAGGGATCCAGGTTATCTGTTTTTTCTTATCAGCCCATGCCTCCACCCGCTAGTTGATGAAGAAAGATCACCTGTAAATACAAAGCAATTGCCTAACCTACAATCTAGGAAATCCTGTATCTCCACAGTACCCACTAGGATACACCCTTTTGGATGACAACCCTGGGCCTGATCATGTCACTATTAGTGCAAATTAAAATATAGTCTCTGGTAGAGGCTAGTGAGTTTCTCTTCCCAGCCTCCTCCCCATCCATATAGTCCGGGACCTCTGAAGTCTCCACATTCCTCAGAGCTTGTGGACTCTGGCCTTGGGTATCCAGCCCTCCCCACTACAATTCAACCTTTCACTTTCCATTCACTGTGTTGCTTCTTTTCTCAAAAAAGTTCGTTGGTCACTACTGACAGTTACTAGATAAAGCTAAATTTTACTGACTTTCAAGGCCTTTCTTAAATAGTAAAAACCCTCCTGGTCAGCCTGATTTATCACAGTTTGGGGTGCTCTAGTCAGGATCTTCATTTCACAATCCCAGACAGCTACCCTCAGTTTTCCAACTCTGTATCCTGAGAAATGCTGAAAATTTTTTTCCTGGACTGATATACCCAACTTGGACAACTTTGTAGTGGTTTTGTTGTAATGTTTTCAATTGCAAACTAAGGAGAATATTTGACTATTTAAATGTAACTTGTTTAATTTGTTATAAGGTGTTTCTTTTTAGATAATGTAATAACCACTAGTTTAAATTTGCTGTCTGAAATGTGAGCTGGTGGGAATTAATGAAATAACCACAAGTAATTTTTAACACAGTGGCTCTCAACCTTTGCTCAACATCAGAAATGCTTGGAGAATTTATTAAAATATAAATTAGGGGTCCCACTCCTAGAGTTTCTGATTCAGTAAATCTACAATAGGAATAAGGAATTTCCATTTCTGACAAGTCCCCAGTTAACTGCTGCTTCTGGTCTGGGGTCCACACTTTGAGACTCACTGTTTACAACATCCCAGACATTTTCTACATTATTTACCTATGTAGTACAATTTGATACTTACAGTAAAAACTTACATTTCACATAGGGTGACTGGTGGAGAGGGAAGAAAACCTACCAACCTAGAGGTCATTATATTAAGTGAAATAAGCCAGGCACAGAGAGAGAAATACATATGATTTACCTCACTTACATGTGTAATCTAAAAAAGTCAAACTCAGCATTAGAGAGTAGAATTCTGGTGACCAGAGTTGAGGGGATTGGACAGGGGAAGGGGAGATGTTGGCCAACAGGGTACAAAGCTTCAGTTAGACAGGGGGAGTAAGTTTGGTGTTCTATTATACAACATGGTTACTATAGTTAAAAATTATACATTGTGTATTTCACAGTAGCTAAAAGAGAGGAGTTTAAATGTTCTCACCACAAAAAATGATAAATATTTTAGGTGATGGATATGCTAATTAGCCTGATTTGATCATTCCATGATGTACTCATTAAAATATCACATTGTGCCCCATAAGTATATACAATTATTATTTTTCAATTAAAAATAAAACAAAACATCTTTGAGATTGGCATTATCAATATTTGCATTCTGCAGATAAGGAGGCTAAGTAACTTGCCCAGAGTCAAACTGCTAGTAAATGGTAGAAAAAGCATTCAAAACTAGGCAATCAACTCCAGATCCTACATGCTTCACCAAAAGCATTTAAAATGTATTGATTGTGAAAGTGTCCATTTGAAATAAATAAATGGATTGATTCACTCTGTAGGCACAATTATGTCCCTAGGGATAAGGCAGAGTTTATACTAAAGCCAGCATTAAAGGGACAACATTGCTACAACCAAAATAGAACAGTTAGAACAGATCCATGAGGACTTGTCACTAGTGTTTTTCCAAAGAAAACAATCCCAGCTTCCTTCCACTCCTAAGCCCTTTGGAAGGAAATCCCGCATCCTCCAGAGTCTAGTGATGATTTAAACAGCTCTGCTACAAAGAAAATCCTCTCCCCAAGGAAAAGCTGTATCATCCTAACCTCTGAGTCCCCCTCCCCACTTACCAGGACTTCAGTGTTTTTAAAGCTTCCCAGGTAATTCCAATGTCTGGCCAAGCTTGATAACCAGCCCTCCAAAGCAGCTGCTGGAACTCCCCACCTCAGCTTGATTACTTCTCAGGCAATAAGACTCTCACCAAGTGCATCCCATCGGCCCTCTCTGGACCACTACCTGTGCTATAGCCATTAAGGCAGCCACCCATCCAGCATCCAGTCTACACACATACCAATTCTCTCTCAATACTCCATGTGCCTCTATCCAACATTTCTGGCCCTGTCTAAATGTAGTAGGTCTTTAAATTTGAAGATCTATGAATAATTACATAATTATTTCTGTTTATCGTGGGTGCTGGGAAGACTGACAGAGTCAAAATATTTATTTTGGAAAAACTCTCCCAGTGGAGGAAAGTTCTACTTGATATAAAAGCACTAAGCAGATGGCACCTATCTTTGTTTTAGATCATATTTAATATTTTCATAAAAGATGTTTCCTTATAATAGAGCCTGATTATCTGGTGTGAAATACAAAGCATAAGACATTCAAAAATACTTGTGAAATGCAAACAATTTCATCTATCAACAGTACCTACTGGGCTTGCATGTTTTAAAATGTATCCATCATGTAGATTCTGCCCATTTCTAAAGATAATTTGAAGAAATTATAATATGAAGATGTATTAATATGTGAAACAAAATAGGTGAAATAGATATAAAACAATGATCATTAATCATTAAAAAGATGAGAGAGAACAGTGAACTAGAAATCATGGATGAGTGACTTACTTTCTGTAACTGAGTACTAAATTTAGTTCTAAGTTTTGTAGCAGACAATGAAAATATGGATAAATATTGGATGATACCAACTTGATTCTAGATAGGAAGGGAAGAAGCAAGGGTGGGGGCAGGAAAGAAAGCATGTTTGAGAAAACAATATTTTCCTGGGATTAAATTGTGGGACACTATCACAGCGATCCTTATCCAGGAGACACTCACTGCCATAACAATGGACATGTTTTTCAACTTTAGTTCCGCCCTCTTGGAGTAGCACTCATGGCCTGTGATGTACATGCAAATCATGCCTATCTAAAGCATAAGGGGAGAATGATTGGTTAGCTAATTGTGTTTCCATGCTGCCAAACATTAGCAAATTTCAACCATAATATTTACTGTATACAATGATAAATTAATGCAGCCACTTCAACAAAAACTAGTCTTGCTGTGTCAATGTTCCCAACTAGGAACTAGACATGTATTCTCTTGGCCTCTTTCCCTCACAAATTATTTACAGAAGAGACATTTCTGAAGTACAGTCATCCCTTGGTATCCATGGGGGATTGGTTCCAGGACACCCCACCCCCAAGACCAAAATCCAGGTGTTCAAATCCCTGACACAAAATGGCATAGTATTAATAATTGCATATAACCTACACATACCCACCCATAGACTTAAAATATCTCTAGATTACTTTGTATATCTAATACAGTGTAAATGCTATGTAAATAATGGTTATATTGTATTAGTTTTTATTTGTATTATTTTTTATTGTTATTTTTTAAAGTATTTTTAATCCATGGTTTGTTGAATCCATGGATGTGGAACCCACAGACACAGAGGGCCAATTGCATATCAGAGCACTATAAGATTCCTCAGTTGAAGGAACAAAACCCTTGGTTTTAGGATGGTCAGTGAATAGAAATTTTTGCTATATTGAATTGAAAATCAGTCCCAAATAAATGATGAGTGATAATTATTCTCTATATGACTATAAAAGAAGGCCAACCTAAATGTAGTGCCTGCCTTGCACATAACAGTTACTTAATATTACTTGCTTAAAAAAATTAAGGTCCCACTGAGTTGATCCAATGCTATGATGTCTTAACATCCCAAGTGGAAGACGCCAGGATGCCTAGACACAATGGCTAAATAGCAAAGCATTTCTCCAGTTAGCACTTCCAAACTATGTTTCACATGCCCCAAAAGATTTAAACACTCCTATCCCCAAGCTTACCCATAATTATGGATTGGTAGAAAGTGGGTAAATGGCCCTTTGGTAAATTCTACAGCAAATTCAGATAATCACCAAGAATAAGCTACTATACCTGGCCCCAATGGTAATTTTTTGATTTTCCCTCCAATATTATTTCTAAGTTGCTCCAAAGTATGGTTAAATTATATTTAATTAAATTATATTATAAATTAAATTATATGGTTAAATTATAATTATATTATATATGGTCATCTCCTTGACCATCAATTATTTACAAGGATTGATTAGCGTACCAAGGCAAAATTTAAAAACCCGTAATCTAAAAATTAGAAGAGATACTTTGGGTATTCTAGTTCTTTTACTTTCCAAAGCAACTACATACTAGGGAGGCACCTAGGAATAGAGAACTCACCCCCTCTTGTTCCAACTAATTCCATTTATGAAAATCCTGGTTGTCAGAACATTTTGAAAAGGAACTGCAACCTCTTTCCTGAGAGCTTCTACTTGCTGGTCAAATTCCACCCCTTGAGGCCATAAGATGATAAGAGTCTAATCATTCATATATCTGAAAATTCTTCAAACATCTAAAGGCAGGTGTTATGTCCCATAGTCATTTTCTTTTCCAAAGATTCACCACCCATGAAACTTCAGTTTGTTCTCCTATTGCCTGGTTTAAGTCTCTTCATCATCTTGATCTCTTTCCTCTGAATACACTGAGATTGCCTCTGTTCTTCTCAACACATCACAGCCAAGAGATGGCCTGAACTGCTCAGTGTTGGGTTGAACGATTGTCATCTCTCCGTCTCACCTGTCAGACTTCTGCATGTGACCTAAGAGCACATTTGCTCTGTTGGTAACTCTCTGCTTATTAAAATCATTTTCCCCCAAAGTTAGTGAAGCAGAGTTAATAATTCACCTTTCAGCACTTCAAAGCATTTTTTTATCCAAGTGCAGGATGTAACATTTATCTCTAAAATATTTAGTCATTCCAGCTTGTTCAAATTTCTTTAGATCTGAATTCTATAATACAGCATCTTCATGTATTCCTCCTTTTATTTATACCTGTTGCCAAAAAAAAAAAAAACACTTAAAAAGCACTTTGAGGCTGGGTGCAGTGGCTCATGCCTATAATCCCAGCACTTTGGATGGCTGAGGCAGAAGGATAACTTGAGGCCAGAAGTTTGAGACCAGACTGAGCAACATAGTGAGACCCTGTTTCTACCAAAAAAATAATTAATTAAAAAATTGTCCTGGCATAGTGGCACACACCCGTAGTCCCAGATACTTGGGAGGCTGAGGCAGGAGAATTGCTTGAGCTCAGGAGTTTGAGGCTGCAGTGAGCTATGATCACACCACTGCACTCCAGCCTGAGCAATAGAGCAAGATCCTGTCTCTATTTAAAAAAAAAAAAGCACTTTGAGTTTGGGTTGGACTGACTTACAAAGATAGATAAACTGCTTTGTTATAGTACATCTATTTTCCTTATTCTTTCTCCTTTCTAGAAGTTTATTATATATGCCTGAAAAGAACCTATTTTTAAATATGCCATGATGCTTAGTTTTTAACTCCTGTGATTGTTAACAATTCAAACACTACTGGCCTTTAAAATTCCAAACTAAAATGAGTCATGACATCATCACCATTTTAGCCTTATTCTAATAAAATAATACATATCTTTAAAGCAATATTTTATCACTTAATAGAGTAAGCCCAAAATATCTAGTAGTAAAATCAGCACTATTATTAACTGCATTTTGTAAGTAACATAATAGAAGTAATGACAGTGCCATGTACCATTTCAAAAGGGACACATCTGAAAGGTAATTTTTTGGTCAGGCTCTGGAAGTGGTCTGCTGGTAAATGTTTAACAACCAGCATGAATGCCCTGTGTGCTCATCAAGTGGGGTCCACTTCAGGCATGAACACCTCAACAGATGGGAGGGTTAATATATCATGATGCTGCCCATAGCAATTTAGAGCCAGTAAGGACCTCAAGAATATTCAGTTCTATTTCCTGTCTTACAAATAAGCTGAATCTCAAGGTGTTTATATTATGCAGGGTCCCACTGCATTTGACTGCAGCTAGAACTCACGCCTAAGGCTTCTACTTATGAGAGTAAAATTTATATCCATGTTAGGCAGCAGAGCACTTTCTTAGCGCTCTAAGTAGGGAGCATCTGTTATTTGACCTGCTCCAAGAAAGACATTCCATGGTCAAATAAGCATATATTATTTTCCTCTTAAATATTTACAACACTCCTTAGCATTGATAAAGAAATCAGTTTAACAGCATAAACCCAGCATTTTTTAACTCATTTAACCCTATAACCTTGCACACCTCAACCCCAGTACCCATTAGCATTCCACAGACCTGCGGAGCACATTGGGGAAAATCATTGATTTCTGACATTTTCTTACTCACTTATCCTGGAGCTTTCACTCAGAGCTGTATACCAAATATATGAAATCCCTTCTCCAGTTAATGGGCCTTCAAATATCTGAAGACAGCTCTCATATTCCTCTAGAACCCTGCAGAGGCTCGTTGCATGTAAGCTAAGAGTTCTTTTTTAAAGGAAGATGGCAATGTATGTGTAGAGAAAATAAAAAGTAAGTGGGAACCCTAATGGCTTTGGAAGCACTCAAGATCTTTAATTCCCTGGATCTCTCTGGAGATTCACAAGGGATGTTGCAACAAAGAGGAATCTCTATTGTCAGCTGGAGGTGCTCCCCTCAAAAAAAAAAAAAATGCTGAAAAATCCAGCAATCCACCAAGATAAAGAATGGGGATACTTATGGCAGTCATTTCATCAGATTAACTGATTGCTTCTGGGCGAACCATTTTTGGACAAAGCACTAGTTACCTTCCTTCCCCTACTCAGAAGACCAAAAACAAAAAGAAAGTAAAGGGAAACCTGATTACTATTCAGATTGGGTCGAACATTTCTAAGTGTTGTTTAATGAAGAGGAATGTTTCAAAAAAGGGCAAACTGGTCAACTCTAAAAACCTTTTATTCAGTGTTAATGAAAAGGAATGCTGAATTGCATGGAATGAGCATATTCTTTTTCTCTGATAAACTGGAATGTTTTTGAAAAAAAAAATCTCTGCCAGGGTTTTCTTCAGTGTTTGTAGAATTTTGCCCTGGGCTGCTCTGAGTTAAAAAACAATTCTAAAACCATAGGTAGCTTTGCTATTTTTTCAGGAGGCACGGAGCAAGGTGTGTGTGGGGAGGAGATGGTGGGGGGACCATGAGCTTTATAAATGAAAGGAAGGTTTAGACAGGAAATGTGACTTAGAATTCCAATTGGACACACTCTCCAGACCTGTGCAGGGTTCTTACTAAACTCTCGATGGATTAGTTCTATAGGTAATATAATTCAAAACTTGAGGCAGAACATATGATAGTAAAATTCTTGAAATAACTATGCCACTGAAAGAAGCATCCTTCAGTTTGAGAATAACAAGAATTACAGGTGAACAGTGAAAAAAGACTATTTGGAATCCTTTTAGACTTTACCCTGCTGTAAACCAAATAAAATTAAACATTTAATGAAATCTCAGTCTAAGTCCAACCAATGCAAACAGAAAAATGCTAAGATGGCTTTTAAACTTAATCCTTAACCCTAGGTCATTCACCCAGGGGTATTGCCAATGGTGGGACAAGCGAAGCAGAGGAAGGACTAAATTCTGGGGCAAATCAAAGTGTATCCATACTTAAAGCTACAGTACCGTGTCAAATACTGTTTTAACCCATCTTAGGCTACATTGGCTGCAAAAAGTTTTTCAAGTTGACTAACTCAGAGGGTGAGTGGAGAGAAAGCAGTGCATTGGATTTATGCTGTGAATTACTAGTATAAGAAGGATTGGCTTTTTTATATTGTGCTGTGGAGCAAAATAAATATAAATACAAAAGAAAACAAAACAAACAAGTAAAAAGCCTCCTACACTATCCAAAAACCCAGCAGGAAGAAGGGAAGGAGAGAGCAGTTGTTAATGGTCCATTATATAAAACTGGCATATGATTCCTCCCCATAGATTAATTAAATAGCCTCTTCAAAGGGACACCTTGCCAACGCTCCAGCCCACTGCAATCCATCTTTCACAGCACAGCCAATGGGAGCTTACAAATCTGATCATAATTACTTCCTTGCCTAAAGACTTCCCTTGGCTTGCTGCTGCCTAGGAGTGAGGTACCAAGTTTAGCATGAAAGCCCTTCCCAATTTCCCCTCATCCCACTCTCCAGTTGCACCACTTGCCACGCCACCCCACTCCCACCCCACCACTCATCCAAAGCTCCAGCCACGGTGCACTTCCTGCTTTATGTCTCCTACCTGAGCCTTCGCATCAGCCTTTTTCCCTTCCAAGATTGTTGTCCCTCCAACCCAACCACAGGGAAATTAGTTATTGATCAAAACTATGTTCAAGTACCATTGTTTCTACGGAACTTTTCTCAGTTCTCCTGGGCCAGATCAACTGCTTCCTTCCTTATGCTCTCAGGGCATTTTTATTTTAAATAGTAATAGATGAAATTCATTATGCACTTACCATATGCCAGGCACAATTCTAAGCACTTTTACTCATTTAATATAATCCTCATTTAATCCTCTCAACAGCCCCAGGAGGCTTGCACTATTATTATTATTATCCCTGTTTTTCAAATGAGAAAGCTGAGGCACAAAGCTGAGTGTTTTGCATACAGTCATGCAGCCAGGAAGAGGCAGACACAGATTCTGACACAGGCGGTCCAACTCTGTAGCATTCACTCTTCACCACATTGCCTCATATCTGCTATTCCCCAACAGACTGAGAGCCTCTTAGGATCAAGCTGGAAGGGAGTCCAGAGCTTGGCTTGGCCAAAGGGGTTCCTTGAGGCAGGAGTCAAGGGAGCATTTCACCAGAAGCTGCGGGGAGCCCCCAAATCAGGGTAAGAAGCAGGGGCAAGAATTAAAAGTGAAGATGAGTCAAGCAAACCAAAGAAGTAAGACTTCACAAGTCCCCCAAATCAAAGGGCAAGTGTGGATGTCAGACACTAGGCTCTGAAGTCAAGGATAAGAGCCAGGGACCAGGCTGGTTCCAGAAGCAGGGAATTTCTTACTCAGCTTATTTTCCCATAGCCGAGCTCAGAAAAGTTCTCTTTGCTTGAAGAGATAAAAACAAATCCAGCTACGGATGGGCTTCAGACTTCTTGTCAGGGAGCTTGTCTCCCTCTTCCAAGGCTGTTTCACTCCTAAGTCGGCACTGGGGAGGTCAAACCTTGAGGTGGTCCCAACCCAGATGGACATGTTTTCCACGCAGCTGAACAGCAAGCTCCAAAAATAACAAAACCAGGACTAAACTCTTTTGTTTATAAAACACAGACTACTGACTCGTAACTAATATCAGCTTACTTGTCATTTACTCATAATTTGTTTTTCATTTCAGGTCATAACACACTGAAGTCTCCTCAGCACTGATTTTCTTCCCCTTGATGCCCCAGTCTCTACAAAGTTGCTTTTTTCTCAAGAGGTTTAAAGAAGGAGCAAATTTGTCAGAACCCAGCTCAAATAGGTTCTCCACCATGAAGCTTTCCTTTGTCAACCTTATTAAAAGTGAGCTCTCTCTCCTGTGAACTCTTAGTACATATTCTTGCACCAACTCAAGCCCTGACTGGTAATATTATATCCATTATATATATTATATCCATTTCCCAGGATATCTATTACTAATATTAGTAGCTATTATTTCTTTTCTTGAGAACTTGCTCTGTGCCTTTACGTAGTATCTTATTCAACATCGCATGAATGAGGTACAGTATTTGACTTATGATGCTTTGACTTCACGATTTTTCCACTTTACAGTGGTGCAAATCAATATGCGTTTTGAGTATGCTTGTCAGCTTACAATAGGAATACCTTCTGATAAACCCATGGCAGATCATCTATATCTGATCCCCATTTTACAAATGAAGAAACCAAGGCACAGAAAATTAGTAAACTTCCAAGTTCACACACTAGTAAGAAGCAGAACTATGAATTGATACCAGGTTTGATTGCACCAGATAGTGGTGCTCAACAAGTACTCTGTGTGCTACCCCGCATCTCTCAGCCTCCCTCCAGTCACATGGCCAATGGACTGACAGCAAAATAAATTATGAGCAAATGACAACTGTGTGTGTCTCCTCTGAGATGAGACATTTAAGAGTGGCGACTCTTAAAGCCATGAGTTGAGATGGATCAGCCTCAAATTAGAGAATGCCTGGATCCATGAGACACCATATAGAAGAGAGTTGCTGTAAGGAATCATGAGATGTGCATCGGACTTTCTGAAAGCAAGAAACAAATGTTGGTTGTGCTGATGCTCCCCTAATACTCCAAGATTTTGTGGTTTTGTTGTTGCTGTTGTTGTTGTTGTTACTACCAGAGCATATTCTAGCATTACCCTGACGAATACAGACTTCAAAACCTGTGTCCTCAACCCTCAAACTCCAGCTTCTTCCAACTTGCATTTTCGGGGTATGTATCTAACATAAGGCACAGAAAAGAGATGAGGAAATAGGCATACAAAATGTTCCCATTTTCTGTAGCAGGGGCATGGGAATAAAGTATTTATGAAGTGGCCAGATGGAAATCATGAGGAGCTCATGGATAACTTCACAACATTCCACAACAAAACTGGTATCACAAGAGAGCCCATAGACTGGCTTGGAGCAAAAGGAGAAGTGAATGAAATGCAAACATGTTGTGGCATTATTCTGTCCCAACAAAATCCTTCCCCTTCTTGCCACCCACACTAAATTTACATCTTGGATTCCACTGTAATAAATTTTCTGATACACCAACGATTGTCATACACTAGAATACAAGACTCCATAACAAAGAAAGATTTTAAAGACCCCCAAAATGGCCGTTGGGAGCAGCACAGATTCTTTCATCATTCAAGGTAATTTTGACTTACTCTTGGTGGAATGGAAGAGTGAACTTCTTTCCCTCAGTCCCTTTAAATGTAGGAATCCTCATATCCGTTGTCTTTCCAGTGCATTAGCCAAAATAACAAACATGTTCTCCTTCCAGTACTATTAAACTTGGAAATATTAAATGGGTTTACTTTCCTCCCAGCAATTTCTCCCTAGCAATGTACACTACTCACACAAATCCAAACTTATATACATATAAGTTTATGGCAACATCATTTATAATAGTGAAAAACAGGAAACAACCTAAATGTTCATCAATAGAAGACTGGTCATATTAGTTATAGTATTTTTCTATAAAGAAATATTTTATAGTTCTTAAATGAATTTATAGCTCTAGATTTATTGACATGTAAATACATTCGTGTCAGGACCAGGGCGGTGGCTCACACCTGTAATCCTAGCACTCTGGGAGGCTTAGGCAGGAGGATCACTTGAGGTCAGGAGTTCAAGACCAGCCTGAGGAAGAGCAAGACCCATCTCTACTAAAAATGGGAAAAAAAATTAGTCAGCCAACTAAAAAAATAGAAAAAATTAGCCAGGCATGGTGGTGTGCACCTCTAGTCCCAGGTACTGGGGAAGCTGAGGCACGAGGATTGTTTGAGCCCAGGAGTTTGAGGTTGCTGTGAGCTAGGCTGATGCGATGGCACTCCGGCCCAGCAACAGAGCAAGATTTTGTTTCAAAAAAAAAAAAAATACATTCATGTCAAGTTTATGAGCAAAAATTTACAATATAATAATATCTGTACCGTGATCCTATCTATATAAAACTGTTTGTGTGTATGTCTGTTTTTGTTTGTGAGTAGAGAAATCTTAAAAGATATACTCCAAAATATTAACAGCAGTTTTGGGGATATACTTTTTTATTGTACTTTTTCTGTACTGCTTCAGTTTTTAAATGATCATATATTATATTTATAATCATAAAGGTAATAAAACGTTTATTTTATTACACTGTTTAAACTATATATTACCTATTACCTTCCAACTCAACCAGAATTTCATTTCCTTTTTTCTTTTTATTATTACTATTTTTGATTGACAAATCCCAATTGTATACATTTTTGGAGTACAATGTGATGCTTTGATATATGTATACAGTGTGGGATGGTCAAATCAAGCTTATTAAAATATCTGTCACCTTGCTTACCTATTTTTTATGGTGAGACATTTGAAATTTACTCTTAGTTATTTTGAAATATACATTATTATTGACTGTAGTCACCCTGCTGTGCACTAGAACTCAAAACTTATACCTACTGTCTAACTGAAATTTTGTACCCTTTGACCAGCAACTTCCCATATCCTCTATCCCCTACTCAACCCCTAGCCTCTGGTAATCATCATTCTACTCTCTAATTCTACGAGTTCAACTCTTTAAGATTTGACAAGTAAGTGTCATCATGTGGTATTTGTCTTTCTGTGCCTAGCTTATTTCACTTAACATAATGTCCTTCAGGTTCACCCACATTTTCACAAATGACAGGATTTCCTCCTCTTTTAAGGCTGAATGGTATTCCATTGTGGATATATACCACATTTTCTTTATCCATCCATTAATGGACACTTAGGTTGATTCCATATCTTGGCTATTGTGAATAATGCTACAACGAACATGGGAGTGCAAATATCCCTTCAACATATCAATTTCCATTCCTTTGGATATATACCCAGAAGTAGGATTACTAGATCATAAGGTAGCTCTATTTTTATTTTTTTGATGAAACTCCATACCATTTTCCATAATGGCTGAACTAATTTACATTTCCACCAGCAATGTATAAGAGTTCCCTTTTCTCCATATTCTCACCAACACTTATCTTTCATCTTTTTGATAAAAGCCATTGTAACAGGTGTGAGGTGATATCTCATTGCAATTTTAGTTTGCATTTTCCTAACAATTAGTGATGCTGAGCATTTTTCCATGTATGTGTTGGCCATTTGTAAGTCTTCTTTTGAGAAATGTTTTCTCAGGTCCTTTGCCCATTTTTCAATCAAGTTATTTGTTTTCTGCTATTGAGTTATTTGAGTTCCTTATATATTTGGGATACTAACCCCTGATCAGATGTACGGTTTGCAAATATTTTCTCCCATTTTTCACTTTGTTAATTGCTTCCTTTGCTGTGCAGTTGCTTTTAAGTTTGATGCCGTCCCATTTGTCTATCTTTGCTTCTGTTGCCTATGCTTTTGGAATCATATCCAATCATTGCCCAGATCAATGTCATGGAGCTTCTCCCCTATGTTTTCTTCTAGTTGTTTATAGTTTCAGGTATTATACTTAAGTTTTTAATCCATTTTGAGTTGATTTTTGTATATTATATAAGACAAGGACCCAATTTCATTCTTCTGCATGTGGATATCCAGTTTTCCTAGAACAACTTATTGAAGAGACTGTCCTTTCCCCATTGTGTATTCTTGGTATCTTTGTTAAGAATCAATTGACTGTGAATGTGCAGATTTATTTGTGGGCTTTCTATCCTATTTCATTGGTTGTTATGTCTGTTTTTATGCCAGTACTATACTGCTTTGATTACTTGCTTTGTAATATGCTTTGAAATCAAGAAGTGCAATGCCTCCAACTTTGTTCTTCTTTTTTTTTTTTTGGATTGTTTTGGCTATTTGAGGTGTTCTGTGATTGCAAACAAATTTTAAAATTGTTTTTTCCATGTTTGTGAAAAAATATCATTGGAATTTTGGTAGGGATTGCACTGAATCTGTAGATTGCTTTGCATAACAGGGATGTGTTCACAATATTAATTCTTCCAATCCATGAACATGGGTTATTTTTCCACTTATTTGTGTTTTCTTCAATTTTTTCCATCAGTGTTTTATAATTTTCAGTATACAGGTCTTTCATTTCCTTGGTTAAATTTACATCTAAATATTTACTTTTTTGTCGCTATTTAAATGGATTTGTTTTAATTTCCTTTTCAGATGGTTTGTTATTAGTGCATTGAAATACTATTGGTTTTTGTGTGTTTATTTTGTATCTTGCAACTTTACTAAATTTATTTATCAGCTTTAACAGTTTTCTGGTGGTCTTTAGAGTTTTCTATATATAAGACCATGTTGTCTGCAAATAAGGATAATTTCACTTCTTCTTTTCCTACTAGAATGCCTTTTATTTCTTTCTCATGCCTCATTTCTCTGGCTCGGGCTTCCAGTACTATGTTGAAAAGAAACAGTGAGTGTGAGAGTGAGCATCCATGTTTTGTCCCTAATCTTAGAGGAAAAGCATTCAACTTTTTACCATTGAGAATAATGTTAGCTATGGGTTTGTCATATGTGGCCTTTATTGTGTTGAGGTACTTTCCCTCTATAACTGATTTATTGAGTTTTTTTATCATGAAGATATGTCAAATTTTGTCAAATGCTTTTTCTACATCTTTTAAGATGATCAAATTGTTTTTGTTCTTCATTCTGTTAATACAGTAAATCATGTTTATTTATTTGCGTATGTTGAACCATCCACACTTCCCAAGGATAAACCTCACTTGATCATGGTGAATGATTCTTTTAATATTATTGACTTAGGTTTGCTAATATTTTATTGAGGATTTTTGCGTCTATGTTCATCAAGGACATTAGCCTGTAATTTTCTTTTCTTGTAACATCTGTATTTGGCTTCGTAACACGGTAATTCTGGCCTCATAAAATGAGCTTGGAAAAATTCCCGCCACTTTGAGTTTCTGGAAGCGTTTGAGAAATATTAGTATTAGTTCTTTAAATGTCTGGTGAAATTCAGCCATGAAGCCATCTGGTCTTGGGTTTTTCTTTGATGGGAGATTTTTTATTACTGATTCAATCTCCTTACACATTATTGGTCTGTTCTTATTTCCTATTTTTTCATGATTCATTCGTGGTAAGTTGTATTTGTCTAAGAATGTATTCATTTAATCTACATTATCTAATTTGTTGGCATATAATTGTTTGAGAATTTTATTTCACTAAAAGCACAAAGTGAGGTTAAGTAAGATCAATGGTATGTTTTCCAACAGTCAGGTCTGCCTTCGGTTTCCATACTAAGAATAGTACCTGCTCATTACTCAAACAGCACTCAATAAAAATAATAAAAATTTAAAAGTATGTTGAAAATTAATTTTTTCTTTTAGGAGAGCTCACATCAGACTCTGACATTCAAATGTGATGGTAGATAGATCTGACAGAGAGAAGAGATATAAGTATGTTTGAATAAAAACTTCAGGTTATTTAACTTTTTGTTGCAGAGCTAGAACTCCCAAGGTAATCAAGGTTTTCTATTTTTCTCAGCTCTGTAGTTCATGTGGGCAGATGTTATGACATCATCAGGTTGGCTGGCTGTCAAATAAAGGAAAAATAAAAGCGGCTCTAAACTATATCTGCCAACACGCCCAAAACTAAGGCAAGATATTGTAAGATAAGTTTTCTTTATTTCAAGCCTCTCTCACCTATTAAGTAGAAGTTTTTTCAAAAGGCAGTTTAATAGAAGGCAGGGTCAAAATACACTGTTAACATTCCTATTTTAAAAGTTGACACATTGGGGGTGGGGCCAATGGGAAAAAAGCAATAATAAAATAAATTTAATTAATTAAATAAATAAAATAAAAAACTGACAAAAAGACCAGAGTTTAATAACTAAGATCTAAATAATGGGAGAATGAGAATAAACAGAAGATAGATGACTTTAAAATTTTAATAAATTTAAAAATTATAAAAATCTATTGGAGCAGTGCTATCATAGGGATAGTCCACCAGGAGATATTATGAATTATGAATAAAGTTTGATTGTACGGCTAGTCAAGCCCATGAACATTTTAGATTCTCACGAAAAGTTTGCTGAATGACTGAATAAGTGTTGTGTGTTTATTCAGAAAGAGATTAGCTATGCTATTATAATAAATACTAAAATGAAATCTCAGTGTTAAGACAATAAAAATTCATTTCTCTCTCAAGTCATAGAGTAATGCGGTTGGGTGACTATTCTGGAAAGCTCTCATCCAAGTAGTTACTCAGGGACACAGGATTCTTCTATATTGCAGCTCATCATTTGGAACATGTAATCTCCAAGATTGCCATAGAAGGAGAAGAGAGAGAAGCTGGAAAATCAAACACAGGCATGTATAGACAGATCTAAAAATGGTATATATCATTTCCACCCATATTCCTTTGGCTAGAAGTCAGCCACTTGTTTTCACCATGCTGCAAGGAAGCTGGGAAATGTAGTCTTTCTTTGTGCTCAGGAAAATAAAATAGATTTGTGAGTATTTGTTAAAAAAAAAAAAAGAAAAAACTTTAGACAAGCTAAATTTAACAGTGTAGTTGAGCAAAGAATGATTCATGTATTAGGCAGCTCCCCCAAACCAGAATAGGCTCAGAGCAATTCCCACAAATGTCACGTGGTCAGAATTTAAGCCCAGAAAAAAGAAAGTGACATATAGAAAACAGACATGAGGTACAGAAACATCTGGATTAGTTATACAGCTTGGCATTTGCCTTATATGAATATAGTTTGAACAGCTGGCCATCTTTGATTGGCCAAAACTCAGTAACTCAAAAGAGTAAGTTACAGTCAATTTACATAACCAGTTAGGTTACAGTTCACTACATATGTGGAAATCTTTAGGCTGAACTCAAAATTTGTAGGAAGGCAGCTTTAGGCTGAATTTAATTTAACAATTCCCCCCTTTCAGTCAACTTCTAATTGAGACTTTAGGCATTGATGTCACTCTGCCACCATCATAAATGTACTTTTTTGGTCTCAAATCCCACTGGGAAATAACAGGACAATGGATTTTAAAAGGTGGGAACAAGGATTTCAGGTTAATTTTTTTTAAGGGTTTGAGCAGAGGGGACCTCCTTGTGCTGGAATCTCCTGTTTTCAAGAGAAGAAAAAAAACTTTGTCTATTTTGGGGTCTATCTGCTTCCTTACAGTTTCAGCCTGATTATGTCATGTTTAGCGTGAGTGACTCCATTTTGTTTTGGTCTGGTCTGCTGGGACCTAGTGTATGAGCTCAGTCCAAACCAAAGACCTCTCATAATTTTATTTGAAAATTCCCTCTTTTTAATCAGGTACTCATGTAGATGAAAGTGTTACCAAAGCTTACGGCTTCAGCAGTACTCTCAGTTATCATCATTTTGGGATTCTGGTCTCAGCACATCATTCATAGGTTATGGTGTCCTCAGGATCACATATTTCTTTGAATTTTTGCCATTCCAGTTGAAGAGAAACTATTTAGCATTATGTATGTGGCTATATGCAAACATTTAAAACTTTTGAGAGAATATAGTATACCAAGGAGACTACTATGATGACTATCAGGAGGATAATACCAAGAGTTTGATGACACTCCTTAGCCAGGGTCCCCATGAACCAAACCAACTAAAATCAAATAGATCAAAGAATAAGCTAGATAGAGTCTACTCATTTCAACCAAGAAGCCTGTTCACTAATCCCCTACAACTGAATCTCTATAATACCCAATGTATTCATCCATTGAATAAACAAAAAGTGTTAGTAACTGCAAAGATTATTCCCTGTTTAACCAATAAGTAATCTAGAGCAATCCTATTATCTAGCACAACTTTAGCAAGAGAATTTGAAGAAATCTGTTGTGCAACTAGAGCCTTTGCAGTAAAATCTGCTATAGAGCTTATTATGAGGGAAAAATTTCTAGTCATCGTCTCATTCACTCCAAACCACGGGGAAAAGGACCTAACAAATGATGCCCATTCTGAAAGGGGAAGGCCTCCTGGCAATGTTCTCTTTAATCTATGATGTAGGTTAAGAGCAGTGAACCAATGTTCTGTTCCTGACTATACAGCAGCCATTAAAATTCCTAACCCACACTGGAAGATCTTCTATCCCTTAAGGTCTAAGGTTGCCCACATAAGAGGTTGGATGCAAAATCCTCCACAAATAAAATTATATCCCATGGGTGCATACAAGACCCCATTTTCCAGTTCCATTGTTCATAGAGGCATAAGCAAGGAAAAAGTTGAGAGAAGTAAGCATCTCATGATAGCAGAAAAGTCTTGATCTGTGATCTCAGGAAGCTGTTCATGTCTTGGATGCCATCTGCTTCTGGGGAGAAACTTCCTTGATTAGTTACTTTAAGTTCTCCAAGAGTCTGGAGGGACCCTTCTGAGTTGTGAAATTACAGACCCAAGGTTTTAAGTCCTGAAATTTTGCTGCAGTGTGGATGGCAAGAGCAGTCTTTCCCTAATGTCATGTCCAGAAGACCCAGTCTTCAGGTTCTAGATCATGAAGGGTTTGATTGTCTTCAGTTGGTGGATCATGAAAAGCTTCTGTTACCTGGTGACTATGTACTTTGGCATAATGCATTAAAGCTTTATAGCATTTAATTGTATCAGAGTTTAGGAGTGGAAGATACAATAAGGCTCTATTATTAGGGGCACAGGCATTCCAGTGGCTATTTCATAAGGGGTCAATTTACGTTTTCTACTGTAAGTGGATCTGATTGTAATCAATCTTCAATATCTTTGACCAAGGCAATCCAGTTGACTCATTTAGCTTTGCCTAATGTTATTGTATCTGTAATACCTTATCCAACTGTTTTGCAACTTTTCCAGTGAAACAAGTACCTCTATTACTAGAGATTTCCCCAGAATTCCCTATGACAGAAACACATTTTCTAATAACCTTTTAGCTACTATTATAATATTATCATTTTTGCATGCATGGGAAAACTTCTATACAACTATTATAGAAAACATGCATTGAAAAATTGAAAATGACAATCAAATCAAATCCCTCTATAAATGTTCAACTGGCCCATCAGGTAGTAGAATTATACCAGAAGTTTTGATTATCTTCCCAGAATTCTAGGTTTCACAAACCAAACATGATTGGTCATAAACCATTTTAACAATATAGAAGAGTCATTATATACATACATATATACAATTATATATTTATAATATAAAATTTGGGTCATTATAACTCTTCCATGATGAGTCATGGAGTGCAGAGCTTTTAAGAACAGAAGCTTTAAGAATTCAAGAAAGACCAGGCAAGCCATCCAGGCTTTTCAAGTGTACACACTTAACAATGAATTTATATCCAATGAATTTACAAAGAAACAGCATCAATTTTGTTTCTCTAATTCAGGTGCATAGCACTGTTTATTAAATGGGTTATCATAGGTAATTTGCCTTGGACCATGGAATTCATTCAAATTGCATACTTTAGTGATTTTAGTATTGGGTGATTTAGCTTGAAAAATCTGGCAAAATATTTGCTTGATATTCAATTAATTACCCTGCTTGGGTTAGCAGTTTTATAAAACAGTCAGTCTCTTCATTAGAGTTCTGGAAACCCAGTCCAAATGATATGATCCAAAAGTTATCAGAGACCTGCATTCAAGAGTGTTTTTCAGGGTCCTTTCCAACCTTTCCATAAAATTCCTTAAAGATATAACACTCAAGAATTTTACTTGAGTGTAAAGAGCTTTCAGAAAATGCATCAGAAGAAAGCAATTAATTGTGGAAGCGATTTATAGTCAGAGTCAAAGATATAAGTGACAAGAAAATTTGGTTATTTCTGTAGCCTACAATAATTTAACATAATAACTATAATAATGACTGATAATATACCAAGACATATCAGAATTTTAGGAATCTCATACAATTTTGGAACATATATTAGCATATTCATAAAAATATAACTCAAAGAAAGCCAAACATCATTTCATATTTGACAATGCTTCTCATGTGATTTAACATTCAAGTAAACCTGTTTATTATCTCTCTTTTGGGTGCTGCAAGGGCCCTCTGTAACATCCCAAAGTTAGTTTGAGGTCAAAAGACTTAATTTTGAATTTGAAATTTGATTTGGGGAAGCTTGTCAAATATATATGTCAGAGGTTTAAAACAATCAAAATAGGATCACAGGTCACAGTAAAATAATAGTCATTCATTTAGCAAAAGTGATAATTAAAAGGTTTTAAAAATAAAAAACTTTGGGCTTGGTGGCTTAGGCCTGTAATCAGAGCACTCTGGGAGGATGAGGCAGGAGGATCACTTGAGCTCAGGAGTTCAAGACCAGACTGAGCAAGAGTGAGACCCCGTCTTTACTAAAAATAGAAAAATTAGCCAGGCATCGTGGCACATGCCTATAGTCCCAGCTACTCAGGAGGCTGAGGCAGGAAGATCATTTGAGCCCAGGAGTTTGAGGTTGCAGTGAGCTATAATAATGCCACTGCACTCTACCCAGGGCAAAAGAGCGAGACTCTGTCTCAAAAAATAAAAATAAAAATAAAAAGCCTTTATTCTTTGATAGAGTGGAAACTCAGTTTTCCAAACAATCAAAAGACCCAATAAAGACAGAATCTATCTCTCTTTCTCTCCTCTTTTTTAACTTTTTTTCAGTTTATTCAAAAAGTGAACAGAAATATTTTACTGTCTCTTATTAACACTACCTGAAATTCTTGTTCAAAAGAGACAACCAGTTTACTTTTGTATTAGTGTATTATTAATACTAAGGCTAATTTTAATAAAACCTTCTAAATAAATCTATCCAATCTCAGTCAACTTTTGATCATATAAGATTTCTATAACTTATTATAATCTCTTACAAAATTTTTTCTATACTCTTTCTCTTCCCAACTTTTTATATTCACTTAATTTTATCTATATCTTTTTTATCCCTTTAATTTGAAACAATCTTTAAGTAACTTCTAAACTAGACAAAAATTATCTTTTTCTCAAAAACATATATTTATGTCTTTAAAACTTTCTTACCAAAAACATCTTGCTTTTCTTTATACACTCTGTATACAGAATTTTTTCTCTTATATCTAGTAGTTTTAATTAAATGTGTTAACTACAACTTTAACTCTTAGTAACCCTAATTCCTAGTGAAAACCCTAGGAATTAAGCAAATTTGAATGGTTTTATATCAATATTTATAGATGAAAAACACTTCATAATTTTTTAGAAAGCTGTCTCCTCAACTTTTTTAACAGATCTAAATATATTTGGCTTTTCCACACCATATAAAAATAAGATGCCAAAGTACATAAACTTAAATTTATGTTTAATAATTAATGTTTTAGTATTTTGACTTATTTGGAAATGACTCAGACATTTTATGATTAGCTATTATTTAGTTTAATAAAATGACTTTAAGATTGTATATTACTGAAAATAATTTTGAAACTATGACACAAGTACCTTCCCTAATGTCATGGCACACAGGGTGGCTATGAAAGGCAAGACTAACCTGGCTCCTGAATTTACATACCAGGTAGAGAGCTCAGGAAAGAGGACAGAGCTGTGAGATGATGCCTGGAGGGTCTGAGCTCCCAGCATGGCCAAGAGATAAAACTGAGCCAAGGAGGAAGGGGCCATATTGAGCTTGATTCTGCCTTACAGCTGGTGGGCTAGGTACGAAGAACACGTCCCCAGTCCTCACCATAGCCAACCATCCGGAACCCAAAATCCAGAGGCTCAAAGCCAAAAACATAAGCTCACGGACAAATCAAGCAAGTGTCAAAAATATTACAGCAGCAGCAGTTTTATGACCTTTAAACATGTAACAGAGATAGCATAAACCTGTCTGTCCAGTAGACCCAAGCAAAAATGTCTGCATGGTATTTAATATTTAACTGACAACTTTGAAGGCATTCCAGTTTTATTTTATCAATAATTGTAAAAGTAGCTTTGTTTACCAAATACTATGACATACACCTAACACATATCAACCTGCAGACACACAGACAGAAGCAGGTCTTTTGTTAATAGCTTAAAGAATTCTCGTTTGCTGACTTTCAAATAGTTTTTCTTTTCTTCATTTAGACTATTGATCTTCCAAATACCTGTTTCATTGCCCTAAGCAATTGCTATCCAGTCAATCCTAAATTTGCACTTGTAAATGGATAACTCTTAGGTGAAATAAGGTAGAAAATTTATATCTCAAAAGCACAGAGCTGAGACCTTAGGCCTAAATACTGTATCATCATCTGCTCAAACCAAGGTAAAAAGGGTGTAGATAAAGGCCCAGTTAAGACAAAATGGCCAGGAAAAGTACCTTAAACCAAAGTAAAACCTGGTATGTAAATATTAATAATGAGAAGACTTTCTAATGACTCAGTTCTCTCACTCTTTCAGGTTCACAGGCAGATACTCTCACAAATGAAGATTTTCTTTATAGATATAAATTTCTTTTACAGAAGGGTTTCAAAATAGTCAGGCAAATGTCAAAAAGGTGCATTTTAGAGATCAATTTAGTTCAACAGGTGGTCATTTTAACTTAGCTGCTATTTCTTGGCTAAAATTAGTGAGTTCAGGCTGGAGCCCATTAAGGAATAAGGCAAAGAAAGCATTTTCTATGCCTGGACTCCACATGGATAACTGTGAAAAAGTAGCAAACTACCTGTACCTGAGGGCTTATTTTATCCAGGATAGCTTTCTTTTAGAAAGAATAGCAGAATAGTTACTAAGCCAAAAGGTTAGTAGATAAAATTTTTCCTACAGTTAGTCACTTAAGATTTTTATTTGCCTTTTATAGAAAGTCTTTTTAAAAAAGCAACAAAAATACTGACATCAAAATCTTTTTAGAAACTTCTGCGTATCAGTAGGCATCCCTGGATGAGATTACTTTGGAAACCCTCATTTTTAAATTCACTACTTAAAGTGCAGTGCTGTTCATTTGAAACATTCCACTGTAATTTTAAATTAACTTTAGTAAGATTTCACCATTTCTCTAAGCATTTTCTGTTTCTGGGACCTAATACTTACACATGTATAGGTAGGCATAGTCAAAAGGTAGTGTACTCAGTTCTTTAGAAATTAAGGATCCCATTTTCCCCCCCCCCCAAAGGACAATTTAATGTTTTCCTTTATTTTTTTTTTCAGTTTGTCCAATTTTTTTTTTTTTTTTAGTTTTTTTTTCTTTTAATTGGGGGAAAACTACAAAGCATTTACAGTACAATGTTTACAGTCACAATTTGTAGTGAGCTGATTTCCCAAAATATATTACCACTCAAGTTGACTTATCTTGTTACATTCAAAAACCTACTCTGTCAAA
>CAUYRT010092563.1:0-15313 GCA_963574885.1 Lepilemur ruficaudatus | reverse complement strand
TTTATAGTAGAGACGGGGTCTTGCTCTTGCTCAGGCTGGTCTTGAACTCCTGACCTTGAGCGATCCGCCCGCCTCGGCCTCCCAGAGTGCTAGGATTACAGGCGTGAACCACTGCGCCTGGCCCTACCTTATTCTTTTTAAAGCTTGTACAACATTCTGTAGTATGGATATATTACAATTTATTTAACCATTTCCTATTGATGCATACTTCCTATATTTCTAATTTTTCTTTATGAGCAAGAATATTGAAATAAGCACTCTTATACATATACAATATTTTTATGTACATTGGAAAGTATTTTGGGGGATAGTTTCCAAGAAGTTGAATTATTAAAATTTTTGAGATATCTGGAATTTATTTTCCAAAGTTTTTGTTTTGAAATAATTTCAAACTTACAGAAAAGTTGAAAGAATAGCACAATGAACTCCTATAACCTTTTTACCTTGATTCTCCAATTGTTATCATTTCATCACATTTTCTTCATCTCTTCTCTCTCTCCTCCACCCTACATACACACTACATACATACTACATATTTTTTCTGATCCATTTGAGAGTACATTGGGGACACAAAGCCCTTAATAGACACTTCAGCATGTAATTCCTAAAAACAAGGATATTATCTTAACTAACGTCAGCACACATGCATCAAAAATAGGAAATAGATATACAAAACACACCAATTTTTCCAAACCAGTGTCACAAAGTTCATTTTAAGCTTCTCTCTTTTCATATTTGTAATTCTTTTCTCTGATATACTTAAGTATTTCCTCATTTGCTCAATACCCCGGTATATAACAGATCTCCCTGCCATGCTGGCTGCCCCCTCAGCCCTAGTCCCGCTGCTGCCGCATGCTTGGCTCTAGTGACACCAGTCCCAGCCATGTTGGCCTCACCATGCTTGCTGCTGCCTCTTCAGGCCTTGGCCCATGCCAGTTGCTGGGGAGGAGAAGTTAATTTATTTTTGAATGGCATGATATAAAAGATATATCTTTTCAAAAAAATGGATAACCAATTGTCCCTACACCTAGTCCCAATTATTTGAATGCTTCCACACATTTGTGTCAGTAGCTGATGGTCTATTCTCTTTCGTTAACCTATTTTTGTATTTGTGAGCCAATATCACACTTTGATTACTGTGGATGTAGGATGTTTTGATATCTGGTAGGAAGAGGCCCTTCCTTATAATTAAAAAAAATGTCCTACCTATTCTTTAGCATGTGTTCTTCCAGATGAATATTAGAATTAGCATGTCAATTTCATTAAAAAATCCTATAGTAATTTTGAATGGAATTACACCGAGTTTGTCAAACATTTGGGTAAAATGGCATCTCTACAATATTGAGTCTTCTCATCAGGGAACATGGTGTGTCTTTTCATTTATTTAGGTTTTTTAAATGTCCTCCAGTAAATATTTATAGTTTTCTTTGTGTGGGTATTACACATACAATTTGTTCCTAGGTTTAAAACGATTTTTTGTAGTTATTATTAATGGTATATTTTCATCCCATCTTCTTTCTATATATTTTGTACATAGTCAAGATTATGCTGCACATACAATTCTGTATTTTATCTTTTAACTTAATTTCATGCCATGAAAATTTCCTGACTAATAAAATACAGTTTTATGGTTGCATAAATGTCCATCAAATATTTATGCAAGGTAATTTATTTTACCATTTTTTAACGTTGGTCAATTAGATTGCTTTCAATTTTAAAAATGCTAAATAGTACTGTTACGAACATCTTTGTACATAAATTTTTGTTCTATTTTGGGTTATTCCTTAAAATATGTAAGGGATATTTTTCTATCTTATGCATAATACAGACATTCCCTGAAAGATCCTAGATAACACAAAAATTAGGATAACTTGAAAATATCTTCATACCTACTTGTTTAAATTTTTAATGTTTTGCTCTTATTTAATTCACAAACTCACAGACTGGTCCTGCATTCTTGCTATCATTTAGCCACTTTTTGGACATAACTAGGAAATAACAAAATGGGGAATAAACAAATGGCAGTATCATAACACAAACTGATGCAGTGAGAATCTGCGTGGGAACAGAAGCTATGCAAGATTGACCCGGAGGGCCATTATCTCTTATACCTGCAGCTTCTGGCCTTGCGTACATACTTTGTGGCTTTCCTTTGCACACTTGACTTCTTTGCATTTGTCAATATGATATGAAACTCCCACATCTTCAAAATTGTATTATGTGCCTTATGGAACTATTTACATCAAGTTGAATGGTGCCTAACTCAGGGAGTGTCTTTATACTGAATGTAATTTAAACTTTTTGATTACTCATGGTTATTATAGACATCAGTTTAAAAAATTTCTTCCCCAAGACCTACCAAGGTATGTAGGGCTGCTCTCCCCTACACAGAAGGAACTAAATTGCCGTGCTTTTTGATCATTAAGTTAACATTTATGCCTTTTTTCAAATGCACCCTGCTTCCCAATGTCCAGCTTTCTCCTCTCACTGTTATCTGCGTGCCTGCTGTGACAGTTTTTCCACCTTCTTCTAGTTTGTTGCTTTCACTTTTCTACGGATTTGGAAACCAGATTGCCAGGTCTTTTAAAATCAAATCCAAGTAAAAATTAATAGCCTCTGAGAAAGGGCTTCGAGAAATGTCTAGGAGTAATGGGCATAATCTTTAGCGTATGGACTTGACGATCTCTATTTTGTTTCTGTAGAGGTCTTTTTCTATCTCCTTTGTTCCCTTGGTTCTTTGCTGTGCTCCAGATAGATGAGATTTTCAGACAGCTGAGTTCCATGTAAATGAAGTTTCATTACAATTATTAGGTTGGTAACATAATGTTAAAATGCCCCTTCCCTTTTCCTCTACTGAATTCTGATTCTTTACCTTCTTTTGTTCCTTTCATGTTGTGTGTCAGGCTGGGTCGACTAAACCTACAGAAATTGCTCAGTGGGCTTCAGCTGAGTGGGGTAAGTTCCAAATTATATCTTCATTTCCTTCCTTTTCTTCCTTCCACCCCTTCTACACATCTTTCTTTTTTTTTTTTTTTGAGACAAGGTCTTGCTCTGTCTCCTGGGCTAGAGTGCCGTGGCATCATCACAGCTCACTACAACCTCAAACTCCTGGGCTCAAGCAATCTTCCTGCCTTGGCCTCTCAAAGTGCCGCCACTGTGCCTGGTGGACAACTCTACTGTATTCTTACCTTTACTTTTACTCATAGCTAATTGATAAAGGCTATGGTACTAAACCGTGATTGTGTAGTCATTGTCTGTAATGGCCATTGTCCCTTGTTGATTGCCACACACCACCTCCCTAATAGTTACAAACTACCTACCTTGTAACTGTGTATGTGCTCTGAGTGAGGAGATGTGTCAGGTTCATTAAAAACCATACAACTATTAGAATCAACTCAAAGTTTGGGTCTTGTTAGTGGTTGGTCAGTGACATAATTTTTGTATTTGGGCATAAAATATACCCTTCATGATAACAGTGTTGTAATCTCATTAGCATGTTGCCCTTGAAAAATAAAAGTGTCAACTATGAGTGCAAAATGGGTGATCATTAATGCTTATGATTTCAACTTTAGATCAACTGAAACTTCCTTACATTATACAATGTCATTCCTTGGTCATTTTTTACACATTGAATTGTGACATTTATGCATCTGCTAATGGATGAACGTTTTAAGCTCTTACACGGTGGCACAGCCTAGCAGTTAAGAGTTTATCTTCAGTAGCATCACCATTTTTGGTATATGTTTACACAGTCATTTGAATACTTTATTACATTTCCCCACTATTTATAAATATGAGTAGAAAATGGAAAAATGAAAATGCTGATGCTAGTAGTAAGTATAGGTTTTCTAAATTTAATACAATAGAGCAAAGACAGAGTCAGTTACATATAAACCAGTGACTCTTTAGCCTCAATCAGGTAAATATTAATTAGGACAAAGTTAGAACATGTAATAGGTGGTAGAAATACATTATCAAAGATTGTATCTTAAAGGTGAATTGCAAGTAGGAATTGAATACTATTTTTTAGCTGTCTAGAAAAAAAAAGTTGTTCCTGTAATAATCAATGCATTTAACTTTTACATAATCTACTTTTGTATATGTTACTAGGAATGTATTAAGCAAGAAACTGGGTAGGAATGGGTAGGAAATAAACTAGGGGTCCATCTATAGGAATTTCAAATTCAATAAAGGCCTGAGATATCTCCTGGTACCCAAGGATAAGAGTGTGATGGATCCAGGGACTCAATTACCATTAGGATATGTTCTCTGTCTCATTTCTGACCTCTTATTTTTTTCTATCAGGCTCTCTTTGTCCCCAACCCCTCTTTTCTGTCTCTCTCCTCTCATTCTGCATTTGAGCATTCTCTGTTTCTCAGGCTCATGTGTTAGGAAATACATCAGCTAACAGCATTCACAGATTTAGCTACCAGAGAGAGACTGACTTGATCCTTTGCATACAAAGTACAAAAATTCCAGAAACGGCTCTGATTGGCTCAGCTTGGGTCAAGAACTCTTGTAGTCGATTTCAAGGGTGTACATTACAAATATACATAAACATGAATGCCTTTTTTTTCTGAAGGGAGGGTCGATTGGTTCCATAAGATTCTCAAAGGAAGAGTTCTATACATCAAAAGCAGTGCAGAACTACTACAAACACAAAGCATGCCCAAATCATTTCTCACTCTTCTCTCAGACCAGCCTTTCTGACTCCCATGCTTCTATAAAAGGTACACCAGTTTTCTAGACCGCTAGAATTGTTACTTTATTGTATTTTGATTCCCCCTGCATTTATTCAGTGGATTCTGTTAATTTTTTCCATGCAGTGGTTGTTGGAATTATTCGTTTCTATTTCCACTGCCACAATCCTTGACTATTAGCTATCTTCTTCAGCTCCTTAAATAATATCTTCTTAACCAGATCCTTAACACTCGCTCAAATCTACCCTTTTAGATGAATGCTTTAAACACTGACCTCTTATCATTCTTCTGCTCAAAGAATCCACAGTGTCTCCTGTCCTAGACAGTAAGGAAAACCCTGTACAGCCTGGCCCTGGCCCGTCTTTCCAATCTTTTATCAACTGATGTCTTATCTCCGTATTAGCAAGTACTCTTCTATTCAGCCACACTTGTTGCTCAATGGTTTTTCATTTAGATTTGCAATGTGTCTATTTGTAGTTCACACCAATGCTTATCTTTAAAGAACATAACTCAAAAAAAAAAAGAAAAAAAAAAGAAAGAAAGAAAAGAAAAAAGAAAAAGAAAGAAAAGAGAAAGAAAAAAGAAAAGAAAGTTAACTCATCTCCAAAGAAGTCCATTCTTTGACCTAGTTGTTATGTTCATTCTCTCCTCTGAACTCTTGTTGAGTCCCCAGGGCCCTCCCTTGCTTCCCTTCTCCATCTACTTATTTTTCCTATTCTACTTTCCTAAAGAAGTAGTCTCATACCATCCCAGTCAAACTTATTTCCCTCCTTGTATATTATTACAGAACTGTTTTACTCATGTTGACACTTAATTCTATAATATGCTATATTAATATTTAAATGTTTTAAGCATTTCATTTCCCAAAAATATCACAAGGGTCAAGTAGCAAGACTTCTTTCAAATTAATTATATATGCCCTATGGCACTCATCACAGGTATACACAAACAGTAGGCACAAATATTTGTCAAACATTTATAAATGTCAATGTAAAATATATCAGAATTTATTTATTCACATTATACATAAAGTTTTCACTTTACAAAAAAGGGATTTACTAGAAACATCTTTTAAGTAGTAGCTCCTCTATGGGGAAATGTTTTAAAGTGTTAGTCTAGAAATTATTAACTATTCATCAAAAGGCTAAGGTAGAAGTTGGTGGGAAAAATGTTGAAATTATTGGGTTAGAAGTCATCAATTGCAGATCAATAAGAAATGAAATTATGAAAAATAATCAATGAGAAAAATCTCATTTACATCAACTTTTTGGAAATACTTTCATTGTGTGAATGAGCTCACCTTTTTTCTTTTTTTTTCTAGAGACAGGGTCTCACTCTCTCACCCAGGCTAGAGTGCAGTGGCATGATCATAACTCATTGCACCCTTGAACTCCTGGGCTCACGTGATCCGCTTGCCTCAGCCTCCCAAGTAGCTGGGACTACTTGTGTGTGCCTGGCTAATTTTTCCATTTTTTTTGTAGAGATGGGGATCTTGCCATGTTGCCCAGGCTGGTCTTAAACTCCTGGGCTCAAGCGATCCTCCTACCTTGGCCTCCCAAAGTGCTGGTATTATAGGAGTGAGTCATTGCAGCCGGCCTGGCTCACATTTTTAAAAAGATTTATTCTATGTTCTCAATTACATTTTATATGGCATTTTCTTGAGGGTAGCTGATAGAGGATAAAGTTCATGTCCAGTTTCAGATTGTGGCTCTACCCATCATCCATTGTGAACTCAGGTTGGTTATTTAACTTCTCAGAGCCCCCCTCATTTATAAAAATAAGATAATAATACTGGCCTGGCACAGTGTCATGTGCCTGTAGTCCCAGCTACTCAAGAGGCTAAGGCAGGAGGATTGCTTCAGCCTAGGAGTCCCAGTGAGCCTAGGAGTCACACTCAAGGTCACAGTGAATGTGATCACACCACTGCACTCTAGCCTGGGTGACAGAGCAAGACCCTGTCTCTAAAAATAAATAAATAAATAAACAAATAAATCAAATACTTGATAGGATGTTGTGAGAATTAAGTGAGGTAGTATATAAAGCAGTTAGTCAAGTATTTGCAGCCTGTAGGTGATCAATCAATGGTGGATGGTACTCCTCTTTATTCAATAGGGAAAGAGTTGAGGGAAAAGGGTAGAAAAAGGTGGGCCTGATGGTTTAATTAAGAGACTTAGAGGTATCACGGGAAGAAATAAGCAGAGGTGAGTGATTGTACACAGCTGATAAACCAAGAAAGGGCATTTTGAATGATATAAATGGCACTGAAAAGTTGGGAGCTGTAGAGCAAGGTTGGGCTACTTTATGGACAATTATTTGAAGGTTCTTCTTAGATGGTAAATATTATGTTTCCACGTTTAATTTACGGACTAAATTATCACCTGGACTAGAATGGACTTTTAGTAGGTAATAAAATTAGTGTGTTCAGGATTTCAGGTGTTAGTGATAGAAAAGAAAATCGGGGAGAGGAGTTGAGCACATAGGTGGCTTCTCTTTACAATGATGGTCTCTGTCTCTACTGTACCCCACTCTCACCTCTGTCAGGGACATATTGTTTCCTCCACAAAGTTAGAGTGTGGCAGCAAATTGTAAGGCTTGACAGTAGAACTATGTGGAAGATACTTGGCTGAATAGAAGCATGTTGGATGATGAAAACAGGGAAGCGGCAAGTTCATTGCAGTGGGTACCGCAGTGCCCCGTGTGAAAATGCCTTTTGGGAAAGGTCAGCCAAAAGAAGTGGGGACTGATCTTTGGAAGTAGGATGAGGGTAGTGACTCAGAATTACTCACTTTATCAGAGTAAGAGACCATGTGGGTCGCAGCTATGAGAGCTTACTGTGGGAAAATTCGATAAAGAGCTCTGCTGCTAAAATTGAACAATTATAGTACTTTTCTAATTTCTAGAAAAAAATCGGTTTAAAGGTTTTCATTTCGTGGATTATTATTAAACTTTTGGTATTTCCTACCTTGTAAAAAAGTTGCAAACAAATTTAGAATAAAAACACAAGCATATTATTTCTTAAAAATACAATTTTTTTAAATATGTGAAGATCTGCATAAGCATAATACAGCCAGATTCAGTGCTGATAAAATTGTGTCAATTTCATATGGCAGTTAAATCTATCAACAGTTGATGATGCTTCACAATTTGCAGCATAATTTCTAGGTGCTGGCACCTGAACTAGTTTGAAAATCAACATATTACACCCCTGACTGCCTTTTGTTATTTCTCGTGGGAAGGAATTTTATTAGCCTCAGTGAAACTCACAGGGAAAGGATTAGATACAAAAGTAATCTTAAAGATAAAATTAAAAGGCCAAAGGAGAATTAACAGGGTAAATTTGAGTGTAAGAAGAATAACAGAATAGCTACTGTTTCCTGAGCACTTATTGTATACCAGGCTCTGTGCCAAGTATTTTCCAGGATTTCATTTCATCTTTACAATCATCCTGGGAGGTAAGTACCATCACCCACATTAGAGAGATGAAGAAAAGAAGGTTCGGGGACTTGCTCATCAAGGTCACATAGTTGGTAAGTAGTGGGTGACACTGAGATTCAAATCTAGGTTTTCTGTCTCCAATGATGATGCACTGCGATGCTTCTTTGGGTGTATGCGATTTTTAAAAACAGGTAAAACGCACATATCATTTTGCAATGCACACACCCTGGTAACTATTAACTATATTAGGATACTGAACGTTTTTAGCAACCCAGAAGGCTCTCTCCTGTTTCTTTACAGTCAAGTCCCCCATAAGTAATGACTACCTTGCCTCTATCATCCTAAGATGGGTTTTAGTTAGATAAATCTGACTTTTTGGAGTTAACGCCAAAAGATTCCATATGTCAGCCTTTCACCTTGCCATTTTAGCTGTAGTATTTAAGACTGCTCTATCTGAACTTTCAAGCAATCACTGTTGAGACGAGCTGTTGGACGTGGCTTCATATCCAATTTCTTGTATTGTTCTGAAATTAATACTAATTTTCAAAAAATCAAACTCCTGGATAAAGTGCTAATAGATTCAAAGCGCTATTATCAAACAAACCTCTCTACCTAAGAAGCTCCGCGGACAACAGCTTCCTTGATTAATGTAATTTGGTGCATCTATTTCCAATCATGGCATCTCATTAGGAAGTGGATGACCAGGAAAGGTCATCTCAGTTTACGGGAAGGAAGAGGAGCCAGGCAGAGTATGTAGTAGTGATTGCCTTGCCTCATCTTGCAGCATGCGAAAATGTTTATGTCCCAGATACCTCCCAAAGTTGACTTGCTGTTTTATGACAGGAGAGAAAGGAAGAATAAAGGGGAAGAAGATCTAGGCGGTGGGGGAAATATGACTTAATATTCTTCAGTGAGGCTTTAACGTGGTGGCTTTCCGTGACTTGTCGACTAGCTCTTAAAACCACATTCTCATTCAACCTGGCAGTGACAGAAGCAGCGTCTCCACTTTACCTCAGGCTCGCAAGCTGTGGTTGGTGAATGTACAGCAATTATTTTAAATAACAGTCTCCCTTCGCCCCCCCCGCCCTTTTTTTTTTTTTTTGATTCCCTCTTTCTGATTCCCACCACAGCCAGCTGTGGCCTCTTGAAGCAGTCTAGAAATTACAACTGAGAATCAGGGAGAGAATAACTGACACTTGTAGGCTTCGATGACTCTAGGCGTGATACGTGTCTAAGGTGACCGAAGTGGGGGAAATCTGGAGGAATGTTCTGGCCATCAAAGCAGGAGGACAGGCCCTGAAGTGGGCGCACGTGACAGCAGCAGCCACCTCGAGAGTGACATCACCCCCGGGGGCGGAGCCTGACTATGTAGGGCCTGGTCAGCTACTGAGCTTCCTCCCCGCTTCCCCACCAAATGCCATCGACCCCACCAGTCCAAGCCCCCTGAGGAAACGAGAAATGCCAAGACATCTCAGCAAGCCAGAGCCGAGGCCCTGTCTCCCCGCGCAGAGTAAGGGTTTCGCCTCCACTCTCGCCCCCAGCAGCTCCCCGCCCCCAAAACTGTGGAGGAGGCGGGGGCGCGCGCGCTCCACCACGCACGCGCCCCCACGCACGCGCTCTCCTTCCGCGCTCGCGCCCCTCCCCACCCCGGCCCGGAGGGGGCGGGGCTGCGGGCGGCCTCCGAGGGTGCGACGCCCCCAGCGCGGCTGCGGCGCTAGCGAGCCGCCGGCCGGCTGGTGGTTGCTGGGTTCGCTGGTCCCGCAGGGCCCGCTGGCACAGCCGCCTCGCGCGAGCCGCCCGCCCGGCGGGGGAAGCTGCAGGCGCTCCGAGCACCCGGCCCCGGACTGCCGGCGCTGCCCACCCGCCGCCGCCCTCCGCGCCTCCTCGGGGCGGCCCCGCCCCCGTTCCCATCCCCCTCGCGCTCACCTCCCGGCTGTGCCGCGCGAGGCGGAGCGAGGCGCCCGCCGCCGCCGCCGCCGAGCTGAGGGGCGAGAGCCGGCCCCCGCGCCGCCGCTGACAGGAGGACCGCCGCGGGCTGCGCTCGCCGGCTGCGAGGCCCCGCCGCGCCGTACCGGGGCGCTGACCCACCGCGGGGCGTCGGAGCGCAGCGAGGCGCTCTGGGAATCGCGGGCGGCGCCGGCGGGCGGCGCGGTCCTCACGGGAGACCCCGGGGACTGGGGCTTGACCCCGAGGTGCAGCGAGCCCCTCAGAGCGGCAGGTAAGAGACCGGGGGCGCAGGGGAAGGAAGGGTCGCTTCAGTGACAGGGGCGTTCGCCTCCAACGCCTCGGCTCCAGGGAGAGGGGCGGGGGCGAGCGAGGAGGCAGCGAAATGGGCAGCGAAGTGCAGCCCGTGTCAGAGGCGTGGGGAAGGCTGGCTCCGAATGTGGCACTAAGGCTGGCTTCAGATGGGTCCGGCGCTGCCACTTCGCTGTCACCGAAGGTGTCAGGGAATTTGGTACCTAGAGAGTCTCCGGATGACGGGGACCCAGGATAAGATGCGAGGCAGATTGCTAAAAGTGGCAGGGAATATGGTGCAGAACGAGTTGCAAATGTGCCCCCAGAATGCAGCATAAAAGTAGTTGTGAAATGTGGCAGGTAAGGCACAGGATGGGCTGGCCTGTGTGGCGTTGAAATTCATGGTAGAAGTGTTATTAGTGATAGTAATAATTCCTCTGGGAAAGGAGGTGGAGTATAATGAAAGATTAATAAGGCTCATTGCTAGGTATTTTACCACAAGAAGTGGAGAGGAGCTATTTTTTTGTGACAGAGAAAGTAACCACGTGAAAGAAAAAAGCAAATTATGTCTGGTTGTGAGATGGGAAAGTAAAAAAAACCGGGCTAAAATAATTCCGGGTTTTGCTGTCAGCGTGTAGAGCACTGATAAAATTGTGTCCTGTCTTCCATTCCAGGTGTGAATGTTTAAAATGGTTTTCGCAAAACACAAAGATAATTAACATTAGGAAGAAGATGTGGTGTTTTGGGTGTCTTTCACTCTCTTCTCTGCTTCACTCCAGGAAAAGAAAAGAAAAAAAAATCTTGACCGTAATTGTGCATTCAAGATTAGGCAAAGGGAAATATTTTTTGTATGTGACCCTTTCCTGATTTTTACACAGGTGAAAATATCTGGAATGAGGAAAACAAAACAATATGGTGAACAAAAGGGATAAATTTTCAGGCATTTTGAGGGGTTGGAGCCAAGAGCTATCTCAATGGTTAATTACAGAGAATGGCAGTAGTGAAATATTCTTGTATGCTGTTGGTGTTGGTATGGTGAAATAAGGAAAAAATTGAATACAGTAAATTGGCATAGACAGCAACAACATGGATACTGTCAGTGGAGTGCTTCTTGCAGCAATTCCCAGGTAGATCATCTTAGGAATGTAAGCACAAAAATAAAACATTAAATATTTCCTTTCTCTCTCCCTCCTCCTTCTATGTGGCTATCTATATCTATATGTAGATATGTATGTATATATACGTACATATGAAATTACCCACATGCAGCAAAACATTGTGATTTCCATTTAGGAAGAACACCTGTGTTTTGAGAGTATTGTCAGAACATAGCTGGAATTTCTGAAGTAACAAAAGACACCTTGGTGAGCTGTTTAATGTAATTTGTATGTATACATGCAGTGAGTGTCAATATACTATGAAACAAAAGCAGAAATATCTGGATGTATTCATTAGGATATATTTAATGATGAAATTTTAGTGTTTTATGTCATAATTCTTGTAGAGGAATTGAAGTGCTTATCTGAATCTTATCATAATAATTTGCCAGATAATCCGAAAATACATAACTGGTTGGCTTCTCCCTGGGTCCAGAATAGTCATTGAGGGATCATATGCTTCAAAGACAAAACTGGATTTTCCTTGGTGATTAATTTTGGGTTTTAGTCTTTTCTGTAGATATGTCCCCTCACCTAGAGGCTCTGTTGGAGCTAAAGAGAGGAGGTGGCCAGAGGAGAATAAAGAGCAATTCTGTTGGGTCTTCCTGTTTTGTTCTGACTGTAAGCCATATGTACTGCCACCCCCTACTGTCTGTAGGAAGAGGTGTTGCAGAGCCCCATTCTTTTCTTGTTATCACTGCCCCCTTGTGTAAGGGAAGAAATTGATAGTTGCACTTTTGGGAACTGATGCTCTCGGATTGTTCTTGATAGAATGATTATGTAGATTTATTTATTAATCATCTATTCTCTTCAGAGTTTCAGGGCTTTAAACTTACTATTAATCAGGCTTCAGATTTGATGTCTGTTTTTGGTACAGGTAGTATCTGATTTCAGTTAATAGTTAATAGCCATAAGAATGTTTGCAGTATGTTCATGAAGATGGGACAGTACTGTTACTACTGGCTAGGTGGGTGGCTCATGCCTGTAACCCTAGCACTTTGTGAGGCTGAGGGGGGAGGATCACTTGAGCCCAGGAGTTTGAGACCAGACTGAGCAACATATTGAGACCCTATCTATACAAAAAAAAAAAAAGAAGAAGAAGAAAGAAAAGAAAAATTAGCCTGGTGTGGTGGTGTACACCTGTAGTCCCAGCTACTTGGGAGGCTGAGGCAGGAGAATCATTTTAGCTCAGGAGTGTGAGGTTGCAGTGAGCTGTGATCACGCCACTGCACAATCATGCCTGGGTGACAGAGCAAGACCACATCTCAAAAAAAAAAATATTATTACTAATACAGTCATCTGTCAGTATACATGGGGTATGGGTTTCAGGTCCTGCATATAGGAAAAGTCAGCCCTCAGTGTAAGTGAGTTTTGCATCCATAAATACTGTATTGGTCAAAAAAAATTCCGTGTGTGCTGGACCTGCTTAGTTCAAACCCATATTGTTGAAGAGTGAGCTGTACTGGTAGAGCTCTCACTTCTATGGCACCTATTCTGTGTCAGCCCTGTTGTACATTGTTTTAATCAGAGCTAATACCCTGTGAGGTATATACTGTTACTTCCATTTTACAAATGAGAAACTGAAATGAGAGGTTAAATAACTTTTCCAATATTGTATAGCTAAGAAGTGGAATAGCTAAGTTTCAATTTGGGAACTTGCTCCAGACTCTGTGTTGTTCACCGATATTGCCCTCTCACTCAAATTATTTAATAGTTATTGACAAGACCTAATTAAAATGCATTTGCCCATCAGAAAGCAGATACTATAGATGGGGATATACCTGGTACGACTTACATAAATATTAAACATACATATACACAAAAAATATAATTATAGTATGAACATTTCTCCTTAGGAATTTGCCTTTTCATTTATTCCTGGGATTATGAGTAGAGAAATATCAGTACATCTTATGTGCTCAAGGAGATATTTGTGATGTTGGTTGGTTTTGGAGGAACTTTGGAGGTAAAAAGTTACTGTCAAGTAGTTTGATATGTTGTATGTATGTGTGCACAGTGTGTATATAAACATACATTATATGCACACATATTCTGTCTCTTTAAAAGTATTGCTAATTTTCTCTAGAAAAATTAAGGAGAAATTATCAGATATTTTACCTATCTACTCAACATTTTTTATAATCTTTTTTTTTTTAGGAACAGGGTCTTGCTCTGTTGCTCAGGCTGGCATGCAATCATAGCTCACTGCAGCCTTGATTGCCAGGGCTCAAGCAATTCTCTCACCTGGACCTCCTCAGTAGCTGGTACTACAGGTGTGAGCCACCACGCCTGGCTAATTTTTAGATTTTTTTGTAGAGATGGAGTCTCATTATGTTGCCCAGGCTGGTCTCAAACTCTGGGGCTCAAGTGATCTTCCCAAAGTGCTGGGATTATAGGATTATAGGTGTGAGCCTAGCCTCGCTATTCATTTATATTAAAAGTATTGTAATTAGCAAAAATGGATTGGATATATATGTACATTTTACTTCTTCCATCAACAAATATTTGCTCAGATTTTTCTCACACGTAAACATTGTTTTATAGATAGACTTTATATGACAAAATATTTACAAAAATGTGTAAAGTATAAAGAATAACAATTCACCTAACACTCATGTCTTCCACCCAGTTTAAGAAATGGAGCATTACCTCTCACAATTGCAATAGTTATTTTCTTCACTGAACCAAACAGTTTCTGCCATTTTTTCAACAGAAACCTTTCCTTATTTCGTGAATCACACGTGTCATGTAAGCACTTCCTTCATTTTTATTTTATATACATTTGTTGATTTAGGAATTCAGTATCATCTGATTATGGCTAAAACTTATTCATGGTATATGTTTATGAAACTTACTGTATTTAATTATCACAGACTCAGATCATGCTTTGTGTTGGTACTGGTTGGTAGTTCATTTTAGCTTACTTCACTTGTAAAACCTAATTTGCTTTATGAATAGAAATCTAATATTGTTAAACATCAATAGATTATTTCCCTCTTCCATCATTGATTCTTTTTTTTTTTTTTTTTGAGACAGAGTCTCACCCTGTTGCCCGGCTAGAGTGCCATGCCGTCAGCCTAGCTCATAGCAACCTAAACTCCTGGGCTCAAGTGATCCTTCTGCCTCAGCCTCCTGAGTAGCTGGGACTACAGGCATGCACCATCATGCCTAGCTAATTTTTTCTAGATATTTTTAGTTGGCCAATTAATTTCTTTCTATTTTTTTGATAGAGATGGGGTCTCGCTCTTGCTCAGGCTGGTTTCGAACTCCTGACCTTGAGCAGTCCTCCTGCCTCAGCCTCCCAGAGTGCTAGGATTACAGGCCTGAGCCACCGTGCCCGGCCCACCATTGATTCTTGACTGTCCCATGCTATCTCTCTTTTTTTCCCCTTCTCCATAAGTGCCTTTGCTCTTTTAGTATTTTCTAAATGACTCTGTATGAATTATTTTGAATGGAGAGGAAGTAGACCCTAGGAAGAAGTATACTAATTCAGTGGCTCCAAAAGGGGAGTATTGGATTAGTTGATACTGATTGGATACAAGTTAGAACAAGTGTGCATGAAAGAAAAGCATCAAAATTCTCTCCTTGTCATATTTCTTCCTCTTATGGTAGTACTGAGCATGGTAATAAGCGTTTGTGTGCAGTTTACCATTCCCTGAATGGGAAAGGCCTGTTTACTCTTCAGTGTGAATGGCAGTGGGCATTTTTGTGCAGTGGCTGAAATGAAGACTGTTGTGGACTATAATGCATATGCTGGTGTCTGTTCTCAGGATAAGTGAAGGGCAA
>CAUYRT010092562.1:0-31080 GCA_963574885.1 Lepilemur ruficaudatus | reverse complement strand
AACTGCGGACCTCCAGGCTGCAACCAAATAATCAAATGATTTCCACCAAAAAGCAGACACAACACAGTCATTAAAGGTTAGTTAACTTTAAAATTAACAAATAGTTTTCATATCTTGAAATTATGAAGTACATGGTAGTTACATTTTTACAAAATAATATATATTTTTAAGTATATCTAGTTAAAGTTTCTTGAATGTGGCCTTATTTGATTACAGCTAAATTAATGCAGCTTTACAAAAAGAAAAGGTTCCCCACTCCTATCCTAGGCTCTAGGTCAAACCAGAGCATTTGGGGAGTAAAATACAGGGCTTCCTGGAAGTGCTGTAAGAGTGAATTACAGTACAAGTGGAGGCCTATAAGCCTTCTGCAGACTTCAAAGCTGGCAATCACTAATCATCTCAATTGCAGGGCAGCAGACTTTGCTAATGATAGTGCATCCAGCAAGAGGATCCTTTCCTTTGGAAGGTTGTACCTGTCTCCCACCCCAAATCCTTCCCTTCCCTCCCTCTCTTCCCTAGAGTTACCAGTAGAGAGTTTCTCACACAATGTGAGCTCAGAAAATGTATACTCTAATAAATTTTACACTTTAAAGAAAGAATGATAGTGCTTCTGGGAAAATAGGAGCATTTTCTCTGCCTCCTTCTTCTGGTGCATTCCCATCTTAGTCCAGCACTGGCACAGATATTCTTGTTTTTCACTTTTTCCATGCCTGGGCTTTTTTTAGTACCCTCATGACAGACTAAGTATTGTTTTCCCTTAGTTCTATTCTTGTTGACTTGCATATTGTCTAATGCAAACCTTATCCTCTTAGGACACTGCAGTTTCTCTTCCTTCTCACCCCCTCAGCAGCCTTCCTTTTCTATATATACACCTGTGATTTTAAGCAGTTTTCCTACCTTGTCACAATCCCATGTAAAGACACATAAACTGTGGCATCTGTGTGGATGCCTTTCTCCATTGTGAGGTTTTAAATTGCTTGGAGTTTTCTCTCTCTGAGGCTTAATAACTCCCCTATTTAAGATTTTTAGGATCTACAACATTTATCTTCTTCACTATGATTTCATTTATCCCCACTCCCTTGCCTTGAATTGATCCTAATGGGTGTTTACTGATAGTTTGACACAACTGTAAAAAGTTGGCTAAATCATCTTCTCCTTAGGCCACACATCTGCCACCCAAATGCTTTCTTCCTATGAAAATATTTCATTAAAGGAGGAAAAATAACACTGGAGAAATATCTTTAAATCCTTTTTCAAGATACCTAATTTCAGACAAACATGAAATTTTCTGCATTTTTCACACCTCAATCACAGCTAATATTAGATTGTATATTAATGATTAGTGCAAGTTTTTCTTTCTGCATTAGTGTGTACGTCAAGGACAGAGGTTTGCTCTTATTCCTCTTTGTGTTCTTAACACCCAGGATAATGCCTGGCATATAGCAGGTCCTGCATAATGAGTCTTGAATGTATCTTTTATCATTACTGTCTCTCAGGAGTACCAGAGTTTTAATTTTTCCAGTGAATATTACATAAAATGCATACTATTCAGATTCAAATCATACTTTGTTGATTTGCATTATTGTATTAGAATTTATGCCACTGTTCTACACATCCAAATGCCCTTTTACATTGTGAATATGTTTTGCACAAACACATATTAGAACATTCAATTATGCAACCAACTTGAGAGAGTGCATTTGAAATTATGAACATATGTGATATAAAAACAGAAAGGTAAAAATTAGCATCTCAAATCTTCTAAGGAAATATAAAGGATCTAAGAGATGGGGCTGTCTCCATATAATGTATAAAATGTTACGAAGAACAGTTCAGTTAAATCTTCGGATGCTATACTTCCTTATTCAAATTTCCTATTATTTAACGAATGCCAAAGCCTTCAAAGCCAGTACAGATGGATTAACTAGCTATCCTGATTGTAATCAACTATAAAAGGAAACAAGATTCCCACATGTATTTTTGTCCACTGATTAACCTGGGGTAAAGTGGGAGCTAAAAAATGTACTAAGTCTGCATCTCCAGCTTACAAAGGCACTATCCTTGAAACAGAGAAGTAGGAAACCTGAACAAGAACCCCAAATAACATTTTCACGAAGACAACAAAAATGCTGCAGTATGAGGGGGAGGAATTCAAACTGAAATGAGCTGGCAGAGGAGCTGCGCTGTGGAAACTCCTCAGCTGCTTCCTGGAAGAGATAAATCTTCAGAAGCCCTAAAAAGGGAGAAAAAGCATCTTCGGTGCAAATATGGTAAAAAAAAAAAAAGGAAGAAAAAATTAGAAGCTATTTGTAGGTAGGCATGCACGCCCAAGCTTACCCTACCTCAAGAAAGGAGGGGGATTGAAAGAATGAATTCTGGATGAAGTGCTTTTGGGGAAGACGAAAAGATCTAGATGTTAAGGTATTCCTTTGTCTGGACCAGGGATATATTGGCAGCGTCTTAGCACGTATTGTACACAAGAAATTCTCTCTAGGGCTTCTGTGGCTTTATATCTTACTAGGAAAATTAGAAACTATCTAGCTCTTGATATTTCTATAGGCTTTTCTTTATATAATGCACAAAAGATCGAATGAAAATTGAAAAGTAAATCTGAATAATCTTCTGCATCTTGCTGATAATAAAGACACATTAACAATAAAAGTGGGTGGGTTATGTGAAGGTCCAGATGGTAGGAGCGGGTTATGAAAAAGAATCGAATGTCAGCGAGGAAAGTGTACATTAGGAGTCGGGTGAGTATTAATTCTTTCAGTACATATTTACTGAGAATCTTCTATAAGTTAAGCATTATGGTGGGTTCTAGAGAAAGAGTAAAGAATAAAACAGACAAGGTCCCTGTCCCCATGGCACCCATTGATTAGTAAGGGAAGAATTCATTAAATAGTCACTGAATGAATCTATAATCACATTTTACCAACAGATACAAAAGAAAAAAGATATTGCAAGAGAAAGAGATTAAGATATTTGAGGAACTGAACAAAGTGTTCTAGTTCCATTTTTGCAAGTTGCTTGCATTTTGGAAAGTTACTCAATGCCTTTGAGCCTCAGTTTTCTCATCTATAAAACAGAGATAAAAAAATAGCTACTTCATAATGTGTGAATAAAATGAGATAGGTAAAGTATCTAACAAAGATCTACTTTGGGATCTTATGGATAACTGAGAATAAACTAGAAAACTAGTTATGTTGCCAACAACCTAATCTATGTTTTCTTCCCTTCCCAGTCTAAGTAAATGTCACAGGACTTGACTTCAGACGGAGGTTGGTGTAGATTACTGACAGCTGACCTTCAAGGTCAAATACATTACCTTTTCCTGTGCTCTTAGGCTAGGATCCTCTTCTGTCATGACCAATTAACTAGAGATATAACTTCTATATCAAAATGTATCCAAATCTCCTCGTGATTACTCAATTTAGCAGTCATTGCTTTCATCCTCATTTTCTGAAGTGGTAGAAAGGACCTCAGCTCTTTATTTAGACCAGGGTTTGGAATACTCTGTCATTGGCCTATGTATTTTATCTTTCAAACACTTCAGGGACAGGAGGTTCATTTTTGGTGTTGGGCATTCTGGAAGGCCTGAAGTCCAAGGCTATCTGACCTAAAGATGAGTGTTAATGTTTCAGGCCTAACAATTAGCATGGTGGGGGGAACATAACTGAACACTGCTTTGAAGATTCAGGGTCCTGCAATGCCCTCTGTCTGGTCAACGTGCTAATTAATTGATAATCCCACACAGGAGGAGCTGAAAGCGAGTCAGACATAAACCCTGGACCATACCTCACAAGTTGCTTTCTTTATAATGAAATCCTTATGTGTTTTTGTTTTTAATGTTCCCCCTCTTTATCAGGTTCATCAAGTGATAAAAAAATTTAATTCTGATTATTTAAAATTTTAAGAATTGGATTTGAGAAGATCTTACCATTTAAAGTGAAAATTGTTGATGTGCAGATCCATTGCCTCTACCCACACTTCAGCCACATAGTTAACGGCAGACAGTGTGGATTCAGAGTGAATTTTTCCTAACCTGGAAGTCATTTCTAGTTCGGGCAATGCAATACATAACCAGATTAGGGAAGCAGCGACTGCTAAATCTTACTGTGCATCATTCAAGAGAAGCTTAAAAAAAAAAAAAAGAACAACATCAAAAAAAAAACAAACAACCAAAAAAACCTCACAGCTTCTTGAGCTCTATCTCAGATACAGAGAATGAGGAATTCTAGCAGTAGAATCTCCAAGTCTGTAATTAAAAAAAAAATCTCTCCAGGTGATTCTGGTCCATGAGGTTTGTGGATATGCCTCTGAGTACTAGCAGAAAGCAAGTGGAAAGTGGCCATGTGTGTCTTGTGCTAGTGTGAATCCCTTTTTGCTCTTAGGTACATGTTTGACAGTCATTGCAGGTGTAATCAGTGATTCTGCTGATTACAGGGGTTCCTCTCTCTCTCTCTCTCTCTCTCTCTCTCTCTCTCTCTCTCTCTCTCTCTCTCTCTCTAGTGATGTTTCAAATGTATTGTAATTCAAAAATGAAGCTCCATTTCAAGTATTGGGAGGGAAAGCAACATTGCTCACTTATAAATATTCTCCTTTTTTTGTAGTACTCAGCTGAGAAAATACTGAAAATAGGGCGTGCATGTATGTATTTGTGTGTGTATGAGTGTGTGTTTTTTCTCGGAATAATAACAGCCTTGATGAGAAGCCCTTTCATTAGGATTACAGCATAAGGGGACTATAAAAACATCCTTAGGTAAATTGCGATTTTGTAAGCTTCTCAGTTTGAATTATTCAGCTGTGGTTACTATGGAACCGGGAGCCTTGTTTACTTTGCAGAGGAAAATTCTAATGGTCCCCCAGTGTCCCTAGACTGTGGAAGAGCTCATTAAAGGAAAAGTACTGCTCTCTCTGTTAAAGACATACAAGCCAACAACAGAATGTACACGTCAGGGTTTTAGGTGTGCCTTCCATTAGGCAGAGCTTGCACTTTCACATTGGGGGTTGTTCTTTGAGTTAAGACATCTCCTTGCTGGAAATAGTTATTATGCTTAGGTCAACTCAGTCCCATGGATCTGACATTTTGGAACAATGAGCCTCGCTCAGTCCTCTTTTATGATGAGTGAAATAGTACTTTTTGACCATTTATTTAACACTTGCTATTTTCTTCTTATACTGCTAGTGATTTATGTATATAATTTCATGTAATTCTGCAGATGATTCTAAGGAAGGATTACTTTATTTTACAAAGGAAGAAACTGAGACTCAAAGTAGTCAGGTAAATTACCCAAGTAAGTAAAAGAGCCTGAATGTGAACCAAGTGCTAACTTTAAATCCTGGACTTCACCACTAAGAACATATGGTACAGGCTCAGTGGTATGGAGGACTTTGATTGCTGTTACTCAATTATTCTCCAAAAACCAGAGGTATAGTAACTGCTGCCCCAGCTGAGATTAGGGAACATTGTAGTCAGCAACACTTTGCCCCTTATCCCAGAGCAGGTGCCAGGAATTTGCACCCCACTAAGCGACCACAGCTTTGCTCTCCCTCATTTGGGATTATGAGGTTCTAGGACACTGCAAGGGAGGGTGGAGAGCAAACAAAGTTTTGTAGTGGGCTAACACTGACTTTGGAAGCAGACAGTGGTCAGGACTTAGTAGGATACATGGAGGCAGTGGTGCAGTCTGCCGATACATTGCTAGCCCAACCTGACAAGGAAGAAGTTAAGGCAAAGTGAATTGAATTTATCAGGTTTGCAAAGGAAACCAGCGAAAAGTTAATTTGGCAACAGAACCAAAGCATCTTTCTGATTCATTTGTAAAATCAAAGTATTTTATTGACTAAGGGGTCTTAGAGACAATTTAGCTCAGCTTTATATTACGTGGGAAGAAATTGAGAGCTGCAGAGATGAACAGACTTGTCTGAGGAGTCCAAAGTCCTGTAGAACGGAAGGGCAGGGAGTAGAACCCCAGTCTTCTGTCCGAGAGACCAGCCTTTCCACACAACATCACGCACCTCTCTTGTCAAGGGTCAGCCCACTGGAGGATGTGCCTAGAGCAGCAACCTCTGGCTGGGAGGGAGGTGAGAACTGGGTATAGAGAGTGGGACATTGGCAAACAGCAGGACATAGTTGAGGGGTAGGTGAAGTTTAATATAAAAGAACAAGGCAAGGGGATCCAGATGACAGGCAAATTGTACCTACTTACCATTATACCCAGAATTGCCTTAGGGTCTGGGAGAGATACCCTTGATTTCAAGCCTCCAGCATGCTATGAAACCTCAATTAGTGAAGTAAATTGCATTCCTTAGAAGAAAGCTGGAAGTATCATTACATTATTTTTTCTTTAGGTTTAGTTCCTCAATTTTCACCTTTCATATGCTATAAAGCCTGGGAAGTTGTCTCCAATTACTTTTGTGTCTGTGAGCTTTTTGTCTTTTGTCTATTTTTTTTAAAAAAATATATATTAATACATATTTAATTAACATAATGTTCAAATAGCTAGAAGAGAGGATTTTGAAGGTTACAACACAAAGAAATGATAAAGGTTTGAGGCGATGGATATGATAATTACTCTGATTTAATTATTACACGTTGTATACATGTTTCAAAATTTCACACTATAACTCCTAAATAAGTGAGCTGCTTTGAACTTCAAGTCTAAGTGTTAGTTCCTGACAACATTTCCTCCCAAATACTAAAGGCAGTGTCTCTTTACAAGAGGCTCTGGGTCAGTGGCGCTGAAGTGGCTGGTGTCCTTAAAACATGTTTCAACATTCAAGGAAAAGAATAACAAGGTGGAAGTTGAGCAAGGAATTGAATTGCCTATGGAACTTAGAGATGCTTTTGGGGAGTGATTCTTAAAAGTCATTAAGGCAGAAAATCAACAAAGAAACATGAACTTAAACAGGAATCTAGAACAAATAGACCTAACAGACATTTACAGAATATTCTACTCTCAAAGGTCTTAGTCCTGTTTTCTGAGTCTAGTCCCTTATTTACATTAGCCAGAATGCTTGTTATAAAATAAAAATCATGTCATGTCATTCTCCTGCTTAAAATGCTTCATAGCTTGCATTGCCCAGGAATAAAATACATCTTCCTACCACAGCTTACAAAGCTACTTATGACCTGGCACGTGCTTATGTTGGCAGCCCTGTCACTCCATTCCACCTCTGCTCCAGTTCCTCACACTGCTCTGTTCAACAGCCACCCTGGACTTCTTTTCCCCTACCTTCTTGTGTCTCATGTCTGAGCCTTTGCAAAAGCTACACCCTCTGCCTGGAACTCCATTTTGCTTTTCTTTCTTCCCTTTCCTCCCCCTCCCCATTAACTTTTTATTATCTTTCAAATCTCAGCCCATATGTCACTTTCCCCCTAAAGCCTCATTTACCTCAATTGTCTAGCATAGGTGGCTGTCTTCAGGGCTTCTGTGTTGCTCATCACACTTTTTACCTCTTTGCTTCCTTCAATGGACTGAAAATTACTTTAAGGCAGGGATTGTGTTTCACTTACAACTGTATTTCTGATACCTACCCAGCGACAAAAGCTCACCTGTACTTGTTGAATGTATTAGTGGGGCCATTGTTTCTATGAAGGCCAAAAGCCTGAGAAGTGGCGAGCCTGAATGCATGTACAAATCATTAACACCAATGTGATATTCTTAGGGAAAATTTCTACTTAGAAACAGGTGTTAGAGAGAAGCATTTGGTTTTCTCCTAGAGATGTTAAAAAAATTAGCCCTACAAGTATGTGGTTTTACAACCATGAGTGAACTTATAGGGAAAAAGGGACTGGCTATTTGAAACAGGGATGGACACTGTGCCACCACAGCACTATGCCATTTCTCAAACCGCTGTCTCCTGTAAACATCTGAGGTCACCCTCCTCCCAGAGTCCCTATGAATCCAGGTCTGGCCCTCCCTCCTGGTGAGGTGGCACAGAAAAATGTCATCAGGCTTGCTTTGTCAGTCCTCCACAGCAACTCAGGGGAGGCAGCAGTCTAGTAGTAATCCTTGCTTTTTTCCTGAATTCTCTTCCTAGAACTGTTGTTGTAACTGGGTCTCAGATAGTAGTTATCAATGCCTCTATAGAGCAAAGACTTAAGATATTCAGCAAGGTTTAAAATGTAGTTTAATGGCTCTTTCCCAACCAATACTTTATACAGTCTTTAGCACAGTCACATGAGAAAAGGTAGGCTTACCCTTATTTAAGTTGACCAAGATGGTGTAGCTAGGAAGGGTAGAAGTTGGATCTCATTTCTAAGTCTCTCTCACTCCAAGTGCTTGCTATTGCTCCTGCTTGGAGTACTGTTCTCCACACTATCCACCCCACCCACTTTCCCTTCTGCTGTCTAATTCCACTCATCCTCAGGGTAGTAGTTTAAATGTCTCTTCATCAATGCAAAGCTTGAATAGACACCTCACACTTAACACGTCCAAAAGCAAAGCTGTGATTCCTGTCCTATTCCCAAAACTTATTCCTCCCATAATCTTCCCTACCTCAGTCTTCCCTGTCACATGTTTGTCCAGATACCAAAATGACCCAAGATAAGGTCATGGTGAAAACTTTTTATTAAAGGCTTTATTCCAGTTGCTGAGACTAAAAACCTTGGAGTCATTTTTGTCATTTCTCTCTTAATCCTCACTACCAACTCAATAATTAAATCTTAACAGCTTTGCCTTCAAAATATATCTAAAATCCAGCCAGTTCTCACCTCCACTGCTACCGTCATGTCTTCCTGAGATTATTGCATTAGATTTCCAGACCCATCGCTTTGCTTCCACCATTGCCTACCCCCACCTCACCTCTAATTCTGCACAGTGATCCATCCTTTGAAAATGTAAGTTAGATCATTTCACCTTCAATAGCTCCGTTTTACCCAGAAGAGAAGCCCATTCCTTACAACAACCCACCATCTGTGGTTCCTGGCTGCCTCTACCTTCCTGGCCCCTTCCCGGCCCCTTCCCAATCCACCCCTACCTTTGCCTGCTCCACTGCAGCCTTTTCCTATTCTGTAAGCATATTGAGCGTTCTTCTGACTCAGAGCCTTTTGTACGTGCTGTTTCCTCTGCTGAAAGGTTCTTCCTGCAGATACCTACGTTTTTTTTTTTTTTCTTTCCTCAGGTCCATGCTCAACCATGACCCTGTCAGAGAGGTAATCTATATAAAATAGCAACCTCTCACACTTATCTCTTGTACTTAGCAGTAGAGTTTCTTCATAGCATTTATTTCCATCCAATGTATAAGTATTTATTTATTGTTTGTCTCCCTCTACTATAGTGCAGGCTTTTCAAGAGCAAGAACTTTTGTTCTTGTTTTCTGTACCCTTAGAACTGAGGAGAATGCTTAGAAAATATCTTTTAAGTAAATGAGTGAATAAATGGCTTTCCTAACCCTCCAAACAAGCTTAGGTTTTTCCATTTTATATTCCTATTGCACACCTTCTTCATCCCATTCTTCAAATCATTAGTCATAGTTATTATTTGATAATGGTTCGTTATCTGTTCTTCCTGACGAACCATAAATTCCATAAAGTCGGAGATCAAATCTGTCTTATTCACCACTGATTAACTAGCTTTTAACCAAGCTAGTTAAACACAAAGAAAGTGCTTGATAAATACTGACTGATTTTGAAGACTTTTGCTTGGACAATTGGTGATGAGGACACCATTAATCAGGGCCAGAAACAGAAGGAAGCACACATTTGACAAGGGAAGACAAAGCATGCACGTAGACAAATCACAGATCCAGAGCCCAAGGAACAGAATGGTATTAGAGACACACAGGTTTAATGTCATGGAATATCGCTGGTATTTAAAGCTTTGGGAAAGTCTGAGAGTGCACAGGGAGGACATATTTAGCTTGTGTAGATAATAATAGCAATATCAACTAACATGTATTAAACACTCACCATATGCTATGCACTGTTTTAAGTGCTTTACAAATATCAACCTATTTAATTCTTACAAAAACTCCATGCTGCAGGTACTATGAGAGTGTCCTTTAACACATAAAGAAGCTGAGACAAAAAGATGTTAAGGAGCTTGTCCAAGTTCACACAGCTGGTAAGTGGCAGAGACAAGTGTCAGACCCAGCCAGTCTGGCTTATGAGCCAAGATGGCTGAAGGAAGAACAGGGAGGAAGATAGTTTTTGCTATTTCCTTCCATCATATTTTACTAAGTGTTGATGAAAAAGGTCATTTTTCAATGAAAGAGCAAAATAAATTTCAGGGTTTGATACACTGTCTTAAGAATGTGATGCCCTCATTCCTATTGAGCGCAAGTCTACAGGCCAGCAATGGCTTTGCCTAAGCTGCTCCAGGCACTGAAATGGCCCACAGATAATGTGATAGCAAAGGCTTTCTGTTAAAGCACCTTGAATTGTTCTTGGCAGCTTATCCTCTGAAAGGAAGGAGCAACAGAAAAATGAACTGAAACATGCTTTTCATTGCTATGCCAGCTGCCTGTCACAGTCCAAAATAGCCAAGACTCTCCAGAAACTGTAAAATTGTCTTAAAGGTCCAATTACACTTTTGGCTTATCTGGTTTTCTTAAAAAGAAAGTAGTTTAATTCATTCAATGTTACTTTTTGTAAAAAACTGGTACTATATTCTATTTTGAATTGAGTTGGCATTAATATAGACTAAGTGGACTGCCTCCCTCCAGACCAGATTATGGCACTGCTTAAAAGCACCTGTGATATTTAAGTCACAATTGACGTGTGTTTTTATTTTATCCACTTCTCTGTTTTCATATTATTTATTGATATATTTCTTCATACCGCATTAGATGTTTCCTATTCCCAAAAGAGCAATAAGTACATTGAGTGGAACACTTTCCTATGTATGTAGTTGAAAATACAGATTTTTGATAGTAAATCTGCCTATCAAATTTTTAAAGAAATACAATTTTGCTGAATTGCAGCTTCAGATAGAAATCTGTGCTTCTCAATAACTGTTTTACGGGGGGGGAAAAACAACCCTCCAAATCTCCAAAGACTGTGGATATTTTAAAGTAAGATTCACAGAATCTGATTTCTAAAGATGTGCCTGGTGAAACAGACCAGCGTGATCACCAGCATTGCACCTCATTAGGAGATTTTAGACAAAATCCTGCACCAGGGAGCCCCAATCAGCTGACTCTACAGTGAGAACATGAATTTTAAAGCATCCTCATATATAGTTTCTAGTAACATTGGGTTTGATCTTCAGTTTGGCTTTTTAGTTAGTAGTTTCTACCTAGTAGTCAGTTTTCTGCATCAGTGATTAGAGATTTCATTATTTATCTTTGTGAGCATGTGTGTGTGTGTGAGAGAGAGAGACAGAGAGAGAGAGACCAACAGACTGATCACCAGAAGTCTTAACAATAAACTGTCAAAACTGAAAGTGAAAGTCCATCTCCACATTTTTTCCCTCCTGCCTCATTTTTTGGATCTCTCTGTTAATATTTAGGTGGGCGGAAGAATGACCACCCAAGGAACTTCTTCCTTTAAACATGATGACATGAATGTCCCTGCCATGGATGTGGCAAACACTGCTGTGTTTTCACTGAGCTCAGCTTGCTCTTTCCTGGGGCCTTGGAGAGAAGCCCATTTATTTCTTGAGCATTCTGGATATCATTGACATTTCCTCTGACTGCGCCTCAGGCTGTAGTAGTGGTGCAGGCTTTTAACAGGAGGGTTAACTGCCTGAATGTCAGAAAGCTTCAACATCCACTTGCTTTACCAGCAAATAAATTCATGTATTTTTACACTTTCAGGTGGACCTGGGAGCAGGTCCCATAATAATGTGTTGTACTTGGGCATGGGGAGGGCTGGGTAGGGCTTTGAGGGAAATTTCTGATGCTTGCTGCTGTCTCTACATTCGAGTGTCGGCAATTATTAGTAGATCCTGCCTAGGGATTATGGTGGTGGAGGATGGATTGGAGGCTCACAGAGCAACCTTGGTAATTATATATTTATACTACCTTATACTCTGTGTACCTCAAAGCCCACCTTTAAATCCATCTAGCATACATATGAGGATGGAAACTGTTGGACCCGTCCAAGCTAACTATTCTGGTCTCTAGATTCCTTCTGGTGATTAGAAATGAAGCCTAGCTGCCAGGTTTCTCTTGCTGATTGCTTCAGTGTCCTCAACTGAAAAAAAGAGGTAATAATAGCAGATTCCTCAGAAAGTAATTGTAAAGATATAAGGAGCCAATACATGAAGACTTAGATCGGGCCCTGGCAAGAGTATGTCTTGCTCAAAGTGTCCACTCTCATCATCATGTTCATCATCATTAATGATTCCATCTTGCTTGCCTGTTGGCCCAGTCTCTACAAATACAGTGGGGTAACCCCTACTCCCCAACTCCTTGGGTAACAGAGTAGGGCTGACTTCCTTTCTCTTGCAATGCAAGAGAAGGCATTGGTCAGGAGAACAGCCTGGTATGGTGGAAAAAAATTTAAGTTATAGGTGAATGGTATCCAGTTTCTGATCTTACGCATGATCTTGAAAAGAAGACAGAGGAAGAAAAGTATCAAGTATGAACACCTTCTATAAGTGAGGTACTGCACTATTGGCTTGCTTATGTTCTCACATGTTATATATCCCTTATAATTAAGTTATGAGGTCATTGAGCTCTGTGAGGCAAATGACTGGCCCAATTCTCTTAGAAGAGCTGAGAATCAGACCTACTTTGCCTCCCAAAGTCATCTCTTGGGTCCTTTCTTTTGTTGGGTGAAGCGGGGAGGTATTGGATCTAGATGTTTCAAGACGATTCTCAGATGTGCTGGAAAAAGTTCGGTTTTCAGCACCATTTAGTAGGATTCCTTTCCCATTCCTCAAAAATGATATTTCAAAACTTAATTTCTCTTTTATGCACCACATTCACGGATGTGCTCTATGACCTGAGATCATGATGCTGCCTCCAACCTCACTGAGCACCTTTGGGCTCTCAGGGCCGAATTACATTAATGTCCTAACCTACCCTCATAGATGAATTCATGATTATCCATTATGCTTACTTTTCTTCTAATCTCAGAGGCAAAACAGTATAAATTAATATAAAGTTTATTGACTTCTTACTTTGTGCCAGGAACTTTACATAGATTAATCCTCACAACACTGAGGTAGGTACTATTACTAGTCACATTTTCCAGAAAAGGGCACAGAGAATTTGCTGTGGACTGAATTATGCCCCCACCACCAATTTATCAAAGTCATATGTTGAAGCCCTAACTTCTAATGTGACAATATTTGGAGATGGGGCCTTTGGGAGGTAATTAGATTTAGATGAAGTCATGAGGATGGGCTCCTCTCGTGATAAGATTAATAGGATTGGTGACATTATAAGAAGAGACACCAGAGAACTTGCTTCCTCTCTCTCTCCCTCTCTCTGTTTCCCTCTCTCTATCTCTCACTCTGTTATGAGAGCATACAGCAAGCAGGTAGTCACCTACAAGCTGAAAAGAGAATCCCCACTGGGGAACAATATTGGCTAGCACCTTGATCTTGGACTTCCAGCCTCCAGTTCTTGAACTATGAGGAATGGGTACCATTGTTTAAGCCACCCACTGTATGATATTTTGTTATGGCAGCGCAAGCTGACTAATAGAGTAATTTGTCTGATGTTAAACAACCATAACATGAAGAAGACAGGACTCACAGAAGCCTAGTCTACCTTTAATCACTCTGCCGCATGGCAACACAAAGAGCTGCCCCTTTTCTAATTAGGCTGAGGCCTCTATCTGACCTCTTGGTCCCCAGTCTGGCTCTTAGTGTTTTCTAGAACTTGAACTATCTCTGTATTTCTTTCATTTTCAGGTTTACTCTCGATTCTCTCCTTCCTTCCTTAGACATACATACTCTCATCTTAAACTATATGGCAGTACTTTGTCCCCTAGTAAACTCTCTTAATTACCAAAATCCATACATTCTGTTCAGTTGTTATGTTTAATGATTTCATGTTAATATTTGCCAATATTGAGCCTATTTGAGAGGCAACTCTTCTCGTGAGTTACTAATATGACGCTATTCGCTGCCGATAATCCTCCTCTGTTTCTTCTTGGTCCTCTTTGTTCATCCTGCTTGGGTGTTAGTGTTGCCCAGTATTCGGCTCTTAGTTCTCTTATCTTCTCTTCCTATAGCCTCAACCCTGGAAAGTTCACTTGCTGTCACACCACCATAGTGCTGATGACGCCAGATACATGCATGTGATCCAAACTTGTGTACCGAGCATGGCTTGCCCCCTCCCTTCATTCAGGCATTTTTGTTTGTTTGTTTGTTTTTTGTTGTTGTTCAAATGACAGCTCTTCAGAGAGGACTGCCCTGACTACCCAATCAAAAAATGACATCCCTGGCCACTGCCCAGCCTTGCAATTTTCTTCTTTCCTTTTATTTTTTAAAGGATGTATCACCACCTAACTTTATATTCCATATTAGTTTGTTTCTTTATTTTCTATTTCCCCAAATAAATGAGTGCTTTCAGAAGAGGGATATAATCGAGTGATTAAGAACACATAATTCAAAGTGAACTGTGTTTGAATTTGTCGCTTACTAACTTTATGAACTTGGGCAAGATAAACTCTATCCCTTGGATTGCACATCTATAAAATGAGGAAAAACTAAGAGCGTCATTCAGCATTGTTTACCGAATGTGTCCTATGTTGCAGGCTCTGTTCTAGCTGCTGGGGATGTGGCACCAGACAAGCCAACAGACAGAAATCCTCACCCTCAGGGAGCTTATATTCTAGTGAACAGAGCTAAGATAATAAGCAAGATAAATAGGCAAACTATACAGCTTACTGGCTAGTAATAACATTGTAAGAAAAATAAAGTAGGAAAGGGGATGGTGAGTAAAGGTGGTGTTCAGTTTAAATCAGGGTGGTCAGTGGAGGCCTGCTCTTGAAGAAGAACTTCAAACAAAGGCACAGTGCAGGTTAGGACACTGGCCATGCGAACACCTGGCTGAGGAGCTCTCCAGGTGAGGAACAGGAAGTGCAGAGACCCTCTCTTCAGTTCATCCTTTGCTTTCCTTCCTGCTCCTCCCACATTTGGGTTACACTGGGCATTCTGAACTCCTAGTGTTTTGTCTCCATATCCTAGCTTGCTCTACCCTTTCACTTTGTAATCTTCATCTTCATCTATTTTTTTCTGGAAAATATCTATGCATTTATAAATAAGGGTGATAATTGTACCTACTTTGAGGATTGTTGTGATGATTAATTTATATGTGTGTGAGATGATTAATTTTAAATGTCAACTTCTCTGGGTCACAGAGTGCCCAGATATTTGGTCAAATGTTATTCTGGGTGTCTCTGTGAGGGTGTTTTTGGATGAAACTAACATTTAAATCATTGGCTTTAACACTAAATTAGATTAACATTTTAATCAGTAGGGTGAAACAAATCATGTTCCATAGTGTGGGTGGGCCTCACCCCATTAGTTGAAGGCTTAAATAGAACTAAAAGACTAACGACCCCCTGAGTAATTAAAACTTCTCCAGCAGACAGACTTTGGATTTTATCGGCACCATTGGCTCTCCTGGGTCTCCTCCTGCTGGCCTTTAGACTGGAACTGCATCGTTGGCTTTTTCGGGTCTTGAGCCTGCCACTATAGATCTGGACTTGCCAGTGTCTATAATTGCATGAGCTAATTCCCTATTCTCTCTCTCTCTCTCTCCACACACATAGACATACAGGCACACAGACACACACACACAAACACACACACACCTTCTTGGTTCTGTTTCTCTGGAGAACCCTGCCTAGCACGATGTGTAAAGTAGCTAATACACTGGTTGGCACACAGTAAGACAAGTAGCCACTCTTACTATTACCAAAATACAAGTATCAACCAAATCATTCTCACTGAGGTGGCTCCTAAACCTATGAAAATCTGCTTGCCTAATTCAGTCTCAGCTTTCCTTAGCCCTCAGTCTGAGATAATGCCATTCTCATGCAGTCTTTGTGCTTCCCTTAACACTGCACTTACTATGATGAACTGAAATTTCTTGATTATTTATCTGCATTTCAATCTGGACTTTAAGCTCCTTGAGAGTGGACACAGTCTCTGGCTCCCTGTTATACCCCCGACACTAGCTCTCTGACTTGCATATGGTAATAACTCAATAAATATTTAATTCAGTAAAGAAATTAATTAGCTAGATAAATTATATTCTATTCAAATTGTTATTGTAAAACCTACCATAAGGGAAACTTGTCTGAAATGATTTGATTTGTCAAGGCTTCAATGAGATCTGAAAAGTACTCAGTATGCTTTTTTCTTCTATTTTTCTACAGAGAGTACCACTTTTCCACACCGGTTACTATCCTGAATGTCTATTAATGTCAATAATATGTGTCTTCACTTGAAGCTCTGACTCCGGGGGGGAAGGGAGGAAAGGCAACGAACGTAATCTAAACATTTGTACCCCCATAATATGCTGAAATAAAAAAAAATAATAATATGTGTCTTGTGGGATTTATGGTTATTAGTCAGAGTTGGTCAGGGGGACATTTATGCTGAAGGGACATAAATCCCCAAATCCTAGAGGTTTAACATAACAAAGTTTTCTTTCTTGTTCCTTTATTAGTCCAGGATGACAGAAGCTCCACCTACTTGTGGCTGCAGCAACAGAAACAAGTGGCCTTCTAGGCCACCACAGTGGGGGAAGAGAGATTCTGGAGAAATCTTTTCAACTGCTCAGCCTGGAAATGAGAGATACATGTTTCTCCCATTCTTTTTCACTGGCTGAAATGAGTCACATGTCTCTGTTCCCCTTGGAACTCAAAAGTACAGTCTTTGTGCCTAAAGTGTAGGAGAACTGGATATTGATAAACATTTATAATGTTTACCATGTGTATTAGCCCGCGTATGCACAGAGCCACATGAAATTTAAGTGTGGTACCATTGAGTTCAAATCTGATCCTAACGCTGGGTTTTAGAATGACCATGTCAATGGAAATGTCAAAAACAAAAGGCCATATATAACAGATGCCATTTATTCTGATCTACAGCTTACAGCAGGACCAACAACTGGGGTACAAGTTTGCTGCTTACAGCTCTGCAGGTGACAAGATTAGATAATCAACTTGCTGCAGTTTCCTTCTTGTGAGCTTGAAGAGGATCATTTCAGATATGATTTGGTCAGAAGTACTGACTTGTCTCTAGGCAGCAAATCCTGTTTATGTGCCAAGTATCATTTGGTCTCTGAAGCTCCCTGCTAAATTTTATACCAACTATTTTGCAATGGTTGTTAAAAATTCCCTAAAATGTGAGTGCCTCAAGGACAGAAATTAAATCCTGGTCATCTTGTACTCTGACATCTAACAATACTTAAATTAAAAAAACAAAACAAAACAGTTTTTTGAATGAATAAGTAAATAACTAAATAAATGTCTATCTAAAAATAGTCACTTATTAGCTTAATCAGTCTTTATTGACCCATATTATCCATTTTTGGAGGGAAACAGGGGCATGTGTCATGGTGGCTAGGGACCAGGACTCAGGAGGCAAGGTGATGTGGATTTGAGCCTGGCTCTGCTACTTGTCTCCCGAAGGCCTGCAGGCAACTTGGTAAAGCTCTCTAAGACACAGCTGTAAAACACACTCCACAGTGCTCTCGTTAGGCTATTTTGAAGATTTGCTGAGATAATCCGTATAAACTGCTGAGCATAGAGCTTTAATAAATTTTATCTGTTATTATTCTCTAACTGGACTTTTGCCAGTTTTCCCCCGGGATTTAGGGAGGATAGTAAATATAAACAAGTAACATTTTTCAAACACTTATGTGCCAAACACTATGCTACACACTACATATTTTACCTACATCTAATCCTTACAATAACCTTATGTTGCTATTATTATTTCTATTTCTAGGAATTGAATCCTGGAGTAGGTAAAATCTTACCCAGGGTCCTGCAGCTGGTAATTGGTAGAGCTGAGAACTGAACCCAGAACCACTGAGCCCCGTTGTCTCAATTACTGCTTTAATTTAATGGCATTGGCTGCCATTCTGTGGAGACATTTTCATCTCTATTACAGTTCATCTGTTTGCTGAGCTAACAGAAATAACTGAGACAATTATTAAACTGAGCCACTAAGCCAAGTTCTTTCATGTTTTTGAATCATAAATTTTTTATTCCAACTTGCAAGCCTGCTTGTACACAGAAGGACACACTTGGCTTTATTGTCACTGTTCAGATAAGTCAATTTCTCCATATTACTCCTTGAAGTTAGTTGCAAAGCAAGATTATAACTCCGAACCTCCATGCCTTGATGAATGACTTTACCACAATTCCTCCCATCTAAATAATTTAGTTATGATCAGCTAATTGCAACATGGAGAATAAGAGTCATATTTCTATTTGCAGAAACTGAGTCCTGGAGTGGGTAACAACTAGCCCAAGATCATAAGTGGTAGAACTAAGAATTTGAGATCAGTATGATAATACCATAACATGGTCCAGGGATTTTGAGACTCATGCCCTGAGTTATTTGATTGACTTAGTTTCTTCTGCTCTTTTTTTCTTACTGCTTATATTTCAAATGGGCTCCCTCTTTTTCTCTCTCTCAATAGGGCTTCCTTCTTCTCTTTCCTCAATTATAATGTTAGATTCACCAGAGTGGGGAGTTTTGTCTGTTTAATTCCCTATTGTACATCCAGAACCTAGAGCTATGTGTGACACATAGTAGGTACTACAGTATCAATAAACATTTTGAATGGATGAATACATCTTTTTTTTGTCTGAAGCTGTAATGTCACACGGTGAAAAGCTTTGAATTTTAGTTGAGTAGTATTCCACGGTATACGTATACCACATTTTATAATAAATACCTAATGTGGATGAATGGCTGTGTCACTGGCCTCACTCCTCTCTGTATCCATACCTTTTGCCATGTGACCTCATAGTTTCTCTACCTGATAGAGAGGAGATTATTTCTGTACCATTTCACTTTGGGTTCAGCCACGTAACTTGTTCTGGTCAATAGAATAAGAAAGAAACAACATGTAGTCACCTTTGAGCTTAAATCTCAAGAGGGCTTGTATGTTTCCTTCTTCCCCTTTTGTGCCTTTGCTAAGAGCAGTAGATGCCCTGGCCAGCCTAATGCTTCAAGGAAGATAGATGGCAGGCGCATGGAACAGACACATACTGCAAACTTTCAGTGTGGAACAGAGGTAACCCATGAGTCTAGCTCCATGAACTAATCTCCAACCAACACACAAACATTTGAGCAATAATAAATCTTGTTGTTTTAAACCACTGACTTTTGGAGAATTTTGTTATGAAGTATTTTCATAGAAATTGTCAACCAATATACCCAATTTACAACTGATAATGCATTTATAAATATATATAAAATCTTGTATGCTGTGATATTATATAATTAAACCATTGCTTGAATAATATGGTGGTATGTCATTTGATTACACAAATTTTGACATAGGTAAAGCCATAAAAATCAAGCATAGATATAACTAAATATATTTGAGCAATGCTAACATATTGGATACTACTAAATTAAATATCGCTGAAGAATGAAGTTGTGGGGAAAACCAACTTAAATTTGATCTGCCTTCACTTAAAATGATTTCATGTATTATGATTATTATAATATAGTATCACTTGAATGCTTATTCATGCAGAAGATGAGTAGGGTAAAGAAATAATATAAATGTTGGTATATAATGATTTTTTATTTTAGAATATTAGATGGTAAGCATTTTGTACTATTATAAAAAGTGCTGGAATTTTCCAATAATTTTCAAAAGAAATATATTTTAAAAGATTTTATAAAAATATTATTTTTGATTAGAAAATTATGCATAGATAAATTTCCAAGATTTTCTATTTCACCTTATATCCATTTTACAGTGGGCTTCACCATCCTTGGGGGCAGAGAGGGACAAGGAACAATAAGCAAAAGGCCACAATTTCCAGATAGCTTGCTCAGGTCTTATAAGAAATGAGCTGTGTGATCCTGCAGTGGAGAATGCTTTCCACATAGCCATGACAGCAAGTTGGGTAAGTGACAAAACATGATTCTGCAAGCAACAAACTTCCTTGTAGTGGCTTAAACCAAACAAATAAAATGACTAGCAGTACCTAGGAAGTTCTCAAGTGTGTAGGCAGGTAAAATTGTTTTTATTTCAAACTACCTTGATCTTCTGATCTTACTCTTTCTTAAACTCCCCCTAACATCTTTTTTAGCAAAAGTGGAGTTAACTAGACCATGGGTTGTTCCTCACCTGGTTATTTATTTACGTGAGAGTTGTAATGAGAATGCTTATGGGGACTTCTGCCAGCTGTGTCCAAGACTTACTGTGTTTTTTTAGATGTGTATGTGCAATGTACTTGAGCTTTTTCATATTAGCTTACTTTGTTACCTTGTCAAGCAAGTCCATCTGGTTTAACTTAGTGGCTGGGGATCCAAAACAGGATTAAAACACATCCCCACAGACATGGGATCTTTTACGAGGTCTTTTAAATAAATGGGATTGGGATTTATAATTCCTTTAAGGCATTTTGCTACATATTACTATTATTCTAGGACAATTATCTCTTATTTTATAAAATTTAATCAATAGCTTTATGATCTGTTATGCTTGATGGGATCACAATTTGACCCAGAATCTCTTGCCCACAAATTCAAATTCAATATAATTTTTATATAGTGTTCTCTTCCTTCCCTCCAGCCTCTTAAGCTAAGTGATATGCTGAGTGATGTTTTCAGCATATTGGAGAAATAGGAGGCACATGGTGATATGGATAAAAGAGCATATGTTCTGAATTTATATAAACCTGCCCTAGATCTCTTATGTGATTTTAGACACATGTAATCTCTATGTACCTTAATTTCTACACCTTTAAAATGGTACAAATATTAAATTACAATGTATAAACATTACTCAACATTAACACTGCTTGCATATAGTAAGTACTCAGTTAATACTAGTGTCCTTTCTGTTGGCTTTGGGATCTTAGGGAAACCAATTAATTATATTCCTCTCTCTGAATTCTGAAAAAAAAAAATGAGAAGTAGATGCTTTCATCACTTAGGGTCAAAACATCCACTGATTTTTATTAAAAATGCAATGGAGGATTTGCAAATGGGCTCTCAGTAATTTTCATAGAATTGTATGGTAGGTTACTAATCTAAATAGTTACAGGGCAGAGAGGACTTCAATCCTTTCCTTCAGCAACAGTAACCTTTTAGTTGGCCTCAGTAACCTTTCCTTCTGGAGGAAGTAAGAGTATGCTCATCCTGGGGGTAGGCTGAATCCAAGGAGAGCCAACCAAGGGGTTGAGCTATGCACACTCGGAATTCTTTTTCCAGTCTCTTTAAAGAGGTCATAGTCTCTTTCTACAGAAAAAGTAAGTGAGGCTGGTATAGAGAATGGCAGGTGCTTTCTTCTCAATGCTTCCTATTCCATGGGATATAAAGGCATCTGAATACAGGGAGGAAATTGTTCTGTCCTATAACATACAACCCCAGATAATAACACATTAATGAATGTACTACAATTATAAGCAAAGCTCACAGGCAGAGGCGAGGGAAATGTTTAATTCTCTGCTACTGAAGTTTTGGTCTATGACTCAGACCTGGTGAGTAATAAAGAGGTGGTTGAAACCATTGTGCCATGCTGCCCTGTTGTTTTAAGCTGATATTTAGTTATCGGGTTTTTCCTAATAATCTTTGTCATCATAGTAATGTACCTTCAGGAACATTGTAGGCATAGTCAAGTGTAGTGTTCATGGACAAAGCAGACAGGGCAGGTGTCTAAAAATCCTGAACAGTGTTATGTGGTGGAAGGTGATGAGATTGTGGTTTCAGATACATACGGCAAGGCCAGTTCAGCAGACAGAGTGACATTCTGAAGACATAGCAGTGGTGAACAGTTCAGTACTGCCTCCTGTACTTTCCTCATTCATTTATTCACCAGGTACGTGCCAGATATTATTCTAGATTTTGAGAATGTATTGGTGAACTAAACAATCAAAAATCCCTGCCCTTATGGTGTTCTCTCTTTGTCTTACAACCTTCCACCAGCTGTTAAGCTCACTGAGGGTAGAAATTGTGTTTCATTCATTGGTGAATCCCTACTGCTAACACTGTGCTTAGGAATGCACTCAATAAATGCTTGTTGAATGAAGGTTGAGTTAATGATATGTCCTGATTTGTGGACAAGGCAAGTAAAAGGGATTCGACTAGAGTTCTGTTTCCATCTGTACTACACGAACTATGCCTTCTATTGTGTTTGTTTCTTGCTAAAGTGTGAATGACATTCAGATATCCAACAAGGCAGGTAGGTTATTGCCATTAAAAAGTCTGTCAATAGTGCATTTGTAGGGGGCACAAATTGGGAGACAGGATCCATCTGCATCTGGCACACAACTTTGGCATGGCTTCATAGTGGTGGCACTTGAGTTAAGTCTTGCAAGCTAAGAAGATTTTTTAAAAAATTAAATACAAAAGAATAAGACAATCATTTTATGTTAGAACTAGATGGCAGGGGAAACAAAGACCCACAACACAGCTTTCTCTCGATGGAGATCTTTGGGTAAGTTAGAGATGCACAGACTACATGTCTGTGTCTGAGATTCTTTGTGTGTGTTTTTTTTTACTTCTGTTTGATGTAGTCTTCTGAAAAGGACCATCACAGTTTCTCTTGATGATTTATATTTGTTATCCCCTAATGGTATCCCTGTAGGTTCAGAAATACCTACATTAAAGAAAAGGCTTTTGGCATGAGAAGAGAAAATTGGCGGATCTTGCTAATCAGACCCCCCTCCCTCCCTGAGGGAAAATTGATCTCAGACCCCTGAGAATTGATGTTTTCTGGTAATGGAGAAAGTGGTCATCGAGCCACCATGGAGGTGTCCGGACTGTGTTTAACAGGCAGCTTCATTTGATTACCCACAATTTCTCGAGAGGTAATCACATTAGACAGTGTTTACCAGTCATTGTGTGCTCTGCTTGTCATTATTCCCCTGTTCAGTAGCAGTAGCCCTCCCCAGAGCAATATAGTGTGTGTGTGTGTGTGTGTGTGTGTGTCTATAAAAACAAAACTGCTCGGGATGTCTTATAGAAGAGATACCTTCTCTGTAGTAGTAAAAATAGAAAAGAAAGGGACTGAGCAGTTGGCACTTAAACTGTAAATCCTTCTCTCCCCCTAAATAACAATGCCATCATACTTTTAATTTCATAATCAGATCTGCAGCAATGCCAGAAAGCACCGGAAAACATCAGATATCAATTATTTAGACTGTTTAGTTGACGTAAGTTACACATTGTTTTTCAAGCCCCCTGAGAGAGAGTTTTTTTCCATAATTATTTGATTATTTTCTGAGGAGCAATGTATTTCCTGGTGCACTGGAATATTTCTTTGTCCCGCTTTCTTTCCCTCTCTTTCATACTCACTTCTAAAAGGTATAAAGCATGTGTTAAGCAATCCTAGCCTACGCTCTCAGACTTGAGTGGACAATATTTCTCTTTTGTCTGATGTTTCTGATAAAGATTTTGGAAGAGGTGTGTGCCCTCTAGCTCATACCTCCTATTTATTATCTTTCTTTCATTTTCCTCTTTATTTATTTATGTATCTCTTTTTTTCTAACCTCACTCATCACTAAACTGTGTATTATGTATGGTCTAACAATATTTTTTCTTTTACATCCTTACTTAAATTATAGATGCTTTATTGCCATTTTTTCTATTTAGAGATTTAGAGTTCCTTGTCCAAAGTTTATTAAGTAAAAATTCCCTTCCAGCTGTTAATTTTTTAAATATGCTAGGGTTTTAAGAGATGGGGACATCTTGGTCACATTGTTGGCATAAAGAACTCAGGCAAATCAGCAAGGAAAAAATCAACCCCATTAAAAAGTGGGCAAAGGAAAGGAACAGACATTTTTGAAAGAAGATAGATGAATGGTCAACATACATGAAAAAATGCTCAACATCTCTAATCATTAAGAAAATGCAAATCAAAACCACAATGAGGTATTACTTCACTCCAGTAAAGATTGGCTTTTATTAAAAGTCCCAAAACAACAAATGTTGGTGTGGATGCAGAAAGATAGGAACTGCTTTCCTATCTTTCTGCATATCATATAGGAAAGATACACTGCTGGTAGGACTGCAAATTAGTACAACCTCTATGGAAAATAGTATGGAGATACCTAAAAGAACAAAAAGTAGAACCACCATTTGATCCAGCAATCCCACTATTGGGTATTTACCCAAAGGAAAAAAAGACATTCTACAAAAAAGACATCTGCACTCAAAGGTTTATAGCAACACAAGTCACAATTGCAAAGATGTGGTAACAACCCAAGTGCTCATCAATACATTAGTGGATTAATAAAATATGGTGGTATATGTATACCATGGAGTACTACTCTGCCATAAAAAATGGGGAACTAATAATACCTTTTGTATTATCATGGTTGGAGCTGGAGACCATTCTTTTAAGTGAAGTATCACAAGAATGGAAAAACATCACATGTACTCACCATTAAATTGGTAAGTAATCGATCAACACTTATGTGCCCATATGGAAGTACGTACAGGATTGGGCAGGTTCTGAGGAGGAGGGGATGGGTAAATTCACACCTAATAGGGGATGATCACACTTGTAGCTTTTGACACATAAATGCAAAGGCAATTTATGTGACTCAAGCATTTGTATTCCTATAATATTCTGAAATAAAAAAGAAAACAAAATAAAGAAAATAAGAAAAAATAGAAGATATAGAATTTCTATGTGTAGAGGTAAATAACAATGCTCCTAATAGTGTATGTTTATGTTTTTCTGATCAATGAAGACAGTTCAAAGTAAGAATAATCATGAATTTATCAATTGTGGACATGAAAACATTTGACATAGTCAACTATCTAGGGTCTTATTTTTTGAAATAATAAAAATTAATAATTCTTTTAAATATATTTCTAGCTATAAAATTTAATAGTCAGTTCAAATTATTACTTATTTTATAATGTGTCTCTAGTTTTCATGGTTTAACAATATTCAAATACATCCAGAATTGTGTTTTGCTTTATTTTTATTTTCCTGGGTTTGGGAGTAGGGTCTGGTTTTCCAGTTGCAGAATGAAATCATGGTATAATATGAGGCAACAAAGAAAAGGTTAAAAATGCATGCACAATGAGAGAGACCTGGGACTGAATTTTGGCTGTGGCAATTATTAGCTATGAAAGTTTCTATAAAGGTGAAATAAAGTAATGTGCACAAAAAAGTCGATTCCTGTAGCAAGTGCTTAGTAGATGCCTATCATTTCTTCCCTTTTTTTTGGCAAACTTAGTGTTTCATCAGTAAACCCATGATATTTAGAGTTTTATGTCTTCTACTAAAATGGATTTATAGAAATTGATTTACATTAATTTAAAAAGTTGATCCTATAGTATTGAATCTTCAAGAATCATAGTTAGTTTTTCTTTATAATTCTAAACTTTTGAACATGTGCTAATATTGACTTATTTTTTTACCCTGTGTAACTTTGTTTTGGCATCTAGTAGAAATATCTCTCTAAAGAGAAATTTAGCTGAAATATCTTGTTTGCCCCAAACAAAACCAAGCCAACTGTAATATAGAAATCAGAATCCTGGTAATTTACATGTGTATTTTTGGTATCCAATAACCTCATAATTCACAAATCATCTTTATTCTCCAAAGGATAATTCAAGAACATAAAGAGTGGTCAGAGGAAAAAAATCATAATCAAAATATGTTTCACTGGATTTAATCTTGATAGAATACTCTGTAGAACCAACGTGATTCAGCACATTCTATAATTAAATTTATTTTAAATATTAAAAAAAATTAAAGAAAAAGCTCTTAGTGATGTGGTCTCAGACCACCTTACCAAAACAATTTCCTCAACTCTAGCTATTCTATTCCACTGCTCACAATTCCTGGTCTCCTAAGTGCCTTTCACTTTATCACTTTTGCCAGTGCTGGGCCTCCCTCCTGAAATGCTTTTTTGTTTTTCTCTGCAAAATCCAAACTTTTCATTCTTTAAGATCTATCTCACATGTTCTTCTCTCAAGTCTTGCCTGATCCTTTCCTCTGAAAGCTCACGGAACTTCATCTGTATCATATTGACAGGACGGATTAGTAATCTGTTGGTGATCTAGCCACAGACTGCTTGTGGGCAAGAACCAGCGCCAGATTTAACTTGGTATTTTTTCCACAATGCTTAATATGTGGTAGGTCCTCAATATTAATTCTTGAAAAAATGCTATTTTTGTATGATTACTTCATCCATGCATTCCCTTTAAAAATGTCTAATGACTTCTGCAATCTTTGAGTGCTCTCTGTATATTATGCTGTAGGCATCACATTCGTGGTTCACTGTGTCAGCAAGATGATGTATTTTTTTTATTGTTCTCACTTAAACTGATGAGACTGACTAAAGCTTGCCCTAAGTTTCCTAAATTTCTATTAGAAAAGAAAACTCATCCATGCTATTCCCTTTTCTGAACAATTAGCCCTCTCTTCTGCCCTGTTATTTGCCTGCTTTTGTTCATTCTTTGGTAACTCTGGGTTGATTTTTTAAAAAAATATTATATTTTGTCCAGAATTTATAGTTGTTATTGGCAGGAGGTTTGGTTTGTTAGGATCTGTTTAGCTATTTCCAGAAGCTGAAACCCACGGCATTATTTTTGAAGGCAATCACTGTTTCATTGTTCTTTATATTAGGAATGGCCAATAGTAAATACTTTGTAGCAAAAAATATTTACTCAAATAAGTAAGCGCTTATCCTTTAAAAATCAATCTTGTTTTTTTATGGCCAACTGCTTTTAATATTAATCCATGCATAACGGATTGGTTGTTAATTTCAATTGAAATTTGCCTGATTCTTGTTTTTTAAAACATGTCCACAGCAAATGCCCTAAATGTCTTTGGCTCAATTCTTCTGTAATGCACAGCAGATAAAATTAGTACATTCTGTAATATCATCTTTGATTATTTCTTGGGTAATTTTTTTACCTAAGTTATGCTTTACCAACACATTGAATATCCAAATTTATTTCATCCTCTTGCTCTAACACACCTTGTATTTTTCCAATGTCTCTTATATCGAATGTCTCTTACATTTTTCCATATCTCTTACTCTCTTTTTAATAGTTTCCATCTCCTGTCAACGTTGCATTTTTGCCATTCTATTGCTTCTAATTTCTTCTTCAACTGCAGACAATGAACTTTTCACCCCCATTCCTTATACTTAAAAAAATTAACAAATTATATAGTCTTCTTTTCTGAAAGTTCTAGCTATTAATTTTTAAATCTACCTAATTATTTGGGATAGTCTCTTATTGCTTACTTATCATTTTTATTCCACCATTTATTTTTTAAATAAATCATATCTAGTTACTAAATATTATGTGCATCTCTAAGAGCTAAATTTGCTGTTTTATTAGCTATACCTCTTTAGATTGTTTTCATATGTGTTTGGTATTCTTTGATTTTGAGCCCATTCTTAGCTGATTTAAATTTATGATGAATATAGCTGCTAAAATTAGTTATTACTTCATTCAGAGATTTAATGCTTGCTTCATTCAACAGCAGGGACCTTTTGTCCTTGAACTTCTTTGCTTCTTTCTATTGCTCATAGATCTGTGACTCAGATTCAACTCTATGCACTTGCTGCTATTTGAAAGATTAGTCGTTTAATAATTGGCAATTGCCCTCATGACCACTCTGCACTTTGTGTATATTTACGACTTATGACTGTTGTTTTAACTCACATTTTTGATAGTGTTTTTACTTGGCAATTTCCCTTCCTTTCTGCAAACCTGAATGTGTAAAATTTGTACTTTATTTGGATCTTATTGTTTTGCTTGGACCAACAAGGATCTTACTGTTTTGTAGGGGGAAGGCCCTTTAGAGTATTTAGTCCACCATACTGACTTAGTCTATTACTCTTTTCCCATATTTGGCATTTCTTATATTATTTTATGTATTATATATTATATACATATTATATCTTTATTTTATAGTCTATATTTGATAGTTCTAATTTAGAACTTTTCAGGTCTGATTTTGTTGTTGCCTTTTGTTTTTGCTGGCTTTTTCACATGGTGTCTTACTTCTTGTCAGTTAGATGATTTTATACTATGATTATATTTCTTAGAATTTCATTCCTGATAATTCTTTGGGGTCTGTGATAGAAGTGTCTGCCTCAAATAAGATTTTGTGTTTGCTTATTTTAGGTACCTGAAGACACTACAAATATGGGACCACTTATAATTAAATTCTCAGCTTGAGATTTTTCAGATTATCCATAGTGTAATATCAGCCTATAAAATCAAGTAAAGACCAGTTTGAGGTATCAAATTATCAAGGAAAATTTTTATCTTCCACCCATGCAGTGCCAAAGTTCAAGAAAAGCAGGTGTTTTTGCAAGACTCTGAGGTTAGGAAGAACATAATCCCCAGTTTTTCTTTCCCTGAAAACTCCAGTTTATATACGGATCCCTGGTTTACATGAGTGGTCTTCTATTAGTCTTTGTGTTATGGATTGTCTCCAAGCTTTGTCTTCCAATCTCTATGTCCATGAGAAACAAACCTGAAGTTCACTAGCCCAGCTTAGCTGTTTGAACTTTGTTTTTGGTTATTTCTGAGTATTTCTTACTCACCAGCTCGGTGATATATTAAAAGTTTTAAAATATTAATATCTTTCATCTAGCATTTTTTGTTGTTTATAGTGGGAGGGTCCATCAGAGTATCCAATTTCCAAACTTCCAGAAATAGAAGTCAACCTATTCATTTGGAAAATTAGATTTTTTCCCCCTCAAATAGATTGAGTCAATGTATTTAATTTAATTTACTTACTTGATTGGTCAAGAAGTTACAAAGCTATCCGATCAATTTTCAACTGAAAGAGACAATGCAAATGCTAAATAGATAAATAATTCTTTAGACTCAGGTTTAATCATCTTATAATAATGTCCAGGTATCACTATGTGTGACAAGGCACTGAGTCTACTTTGCAAGGCTTAACTCATATATAAAAATCAGTTGGTGTGAAAGGTGAGCTTAAAGTGTCAAGTAAGTCATTCGAACATGAAGACATGGGAGGAAGGCTAAGTAACTTCCTTAGAGTTTTGGTACATTTGAGCTTGATGCTTAACACTCATAGGGCTGTTTAGGACATTGTTCTTTGCTGGTGCTGTGGGAAGGAAGAGATGAATAACTATGTAAACATAGATGCAGAATGTGTGTGTGTATGTGTGTGTGTGTGAGATGCATATAAAGTGTGTACCACTTTATTCTTCTTAAAGATCCATTCACTGAGGTCCTATCATGTGAAGGGCTTGGCAATGTTGAGGAATGAATCCACAGTGATCCTACTCCTGAAAAACTGACACGTTTTCTAAGAAATACAGGGTATGTGTTTTTCCCCAGTTCCCACCTTCACCTCTGCAGTATCCTCACCCACACGTGTGACCTCTCATTTTCCCACAGCTGAATTGTCTGTGCTCCAACCAGAGGCTGAAACCACCACTGACTGTCTACCCAAACCCTGCACTTAAGGGTATTACCCTGTCAGTTCTCTGCTGTCGCTCCTGCGTCATCAGTTTCTCTCCGTTACCTGGTTCGTTCTAATCAGTTGACATTAATGTTGTTATTTTTGTCTCCATCTTTCTCTCTAGCTACCGTCCTATTTTTCAGATCCCCATTCACAGGAATACTTTTTGAAAGAGTTCTCTGGGCTTTCTGTCTAGAATTTTCCTCCTCCTACTCTCTCTGAAGTTTACTTCATTCAGGTTTTGGCATCCACCATTAACAAAATGATTCTCTTAAGACAAAATATCTTAAGAGAGTTTAATACAATGATCAGTTTTCAGCCTTCTTCCTACTTGACTAGACTGAAGCAGTTGAACTGTTGTTTATTCTCTCTCTTGAAACATTTTCTCTACTTTGCTTCTGTGTAACAGGCTTTCCCTTTCTTCTACCTGATCAGCTGCTTCTGCTGTTTCCTTCGCTGGTCTCTCCTTGGAGCATCCCAAGATTCACCCCCTCCATACGTTGTTCTTCGTATGTTCACTTCTTTGGGTATCTCACTGAGTGTCATTTCTTTAAATAGCACCTATATTCTCATGACTCCCAAGTTTAAAGCTACAGCCTTGTCTTCTCACCTCAACTCCTGGCTCCTTTGTCTGAGTGCCACCACATCTGGATGTTTACTTGTCATGTCAAACTTGACATACCCGATACTGATTTTCCTTCTCAAACTCCTTCCAACTAAGTCTTCTCAGACTCAGTAAATTACAATTCCATTCTTCAAATGATGATGAGCTTATTTTTCCAGTTGTTTAGGGAGAACAAACAAAGCCACCTTGAAATCATTGTTAAACTCTCTTTTTCCCTCACAATACACATCTACCCTTCTGGAAATTACGTTTCAAAATCTGTCTAGTTTTTACCATGCCTTTTAGTACCGCTCAGATCCAAATTACCATCAATTTCTCACTTGCATTATTTCAATAGCCTTTTCACTGGTCTTCCTGCTTCTACCTAAAATCCATTCTCTCAACACAGAGCCAAAATGATTTTTTTAAACATAAAAGTCAGATAATATCACTTATTGGCTCTGAACAATCCAATGGCTTTCCATTTCACTAAGAGAGAAAGCAAAATGAAGTCCTTATGGCACCTACAGTCCATAAGGCTTGGCATGATCTAGCTTCCATTACCTCATTAACATCATCTCCTCTCTAACCCCTTGGCAGGCTTCTTAGCCATACTGGTTTCTTTGCTTCCCAGAACTCACAGGGTCTTCTTCTAACTCACAGTCTCTGCACTTGTTATGTCCTCCTGGAACATCTTTCCTCACATTTCCCCTGTTATTATATTAACTCCCTTGCCTTCTCTAGGTCTTTTTTCTAAGTTCTCCTTCTTTTTTTTTTTTTAGACAACTTTATTGAAGTATAAATTACATACCATGCCATTACTCCATTTTAAGTGTACAATTAAATGATTATTAGTGAATTTACCAAGTTGTACAGCTATTCCCATAAATCAGTTTTAGAAGATTTCCTTCCACCTATTGAAACCCCTAATTCCCATCCCCAAA
>CAUYRT010092561.1:0-28156 GCA_963574885.1 Lepilemur ruficaudatus | reverse complement strand
ATATTCCATTGTAAACATATACCAAATTTTAATAATCCACTCATGAATTGATGGGCACTTGGGTTGTTTCCACGACCTAGCAATAGTGAATTGTGCTGCCATAAACATTCAGGTGCAGATGTCTTTATAATAGAATGTCTTGACTCTTCTAACTCAACACTATATTCAGATGTCAGTAAGCTCTGTCAATTCGAATTTCAAAATATAGTGTATATAAAATACCTAGTTTTCTTGGCATACATATCTCCACTTTGTTAACTAATACACTGTTTACATTATTCTTTTCCATGTCCATGTACTACTCAAATCTATTGTCTATGGGAACAAATCACCATTTTATTATTTTCCCTGTTAGACTGATATAGCATCTTCCATGGTGTTAACATCATGTCAGACTTTCCATGACCATTTTTTTTTGTACTTTCCAAACTTTGAATCTTATTTTACATGCTGTCTTTCACACCAAACTAATACAGATCCTGAGTGTCATGCTCTCCATAACCTACTTGTGTTTGTACATTCTGCTCCACTTTTTCTGTAATGCTTTTCAGATGGTGTAATGGGTTGAATTGTTTCTTGTAAAATGATATGTTCAAGTACTGACTCTTGATACCTGGGAATGAGAAATTATTTGGAAATAAGTTATTTGCGGATGTAATCCGGTTAAAAGGAGATTATACGGATAAGAGCAAGTCCTGAGATTCTAATAAGAAGAGGAAAGTAAACACACACCAGGGTAGAAGGCCTTGTGAAGATGGAGGAAGATATTGGAGTGAAGCAGCTACAAGCCAATGTATACCAAGGATTTCTGAGAGCCACCAGAAACTGTGAAAATGTAAGAAACAATTATTTTCTAGAGCCTTCAGAGGAAGCATGACCATGTTGACATTTTGCAAAGTTTGAGAGAATAAATTTCTGCTGTTTTAAACCACCAAGCCAGTGATACTTTGTTACAGCATCCCTAGGAAACTAATACATGTGGATATCTCCCAGTGGTTTTCAAAATTTATTCCAGTTGCTACCTCTGCTGGGAAATTATTGACTCCCACACTCTGAATTGAATCTCTGTTTTATATATGCACCACCCATTCATACGCTATCACTTTGCATTTGAGGAATATTTGTTTGTTTGTTTACTTATACATGTTGCTTCACAAACTTTTCCAACAGGCTTTTGTTACCAAGACAGTGATTGGGACACAATAGAAGTAAAATAAAATGATTCTGAATAAATGAATAAATTACAAAATCACTACTATGTGCTTTGCACTAAGATACAGGAACATTTAGGATAATCTCAGTGAAGATCCTCCACTACTCTCTGCTCTTTTCTCCTGCTCAAGCAGGTATCAGATCTCATTTACTAGAAGCTTTATTTATTTTTTCTCAGCTTAGAATAGTATTTACACAGTCAGTTTCAATTCTCTCAAGATTGTTTTTAATCCTATTCATGTTGTTTTAAAGAAGTAAAATTCTTAATAATTGCTCAGTTTTTAACCAAAATATTCGCCTTTGAATGATTTCATCGTGTTCAACATTCAGGCCACAAAGTATTAATAAATAAAACTATTCACTGTAGCAGCTGCACTATGGAATAGTGCTTAAGTCATTTGAAACTTTGAATGATTCTAGGCAACCCTAGTGGTCTGGTCTGATGAAAGTTCACTGACTCTTGTAATTGCATTGGGTGGAGGGAAAGAAAAGAGAGGTGAAAGAGTCAAGAGGCAATTCTCAGTTTCTCTCAGGGGCTGCAATATAGATCCCATTTGTTCATTCTAGCAGTTGTCAACTTAAGTACATAAAAGCATTTTTGGAGGGAAGAAGATTATTTGTGGCCTAATCCCACAGCTCTATAGAAAACAAGCTCTATTTGCAGTTTTTCAAGGTTAAAAGTTGCATTTCAAAATAACTTTCGAGTAACCCACATATGCTCATATAAAGTATTGATATGATTGTGTGCACATCTCAAAACGTCAAACCACAGAATGGGGCCAATATATGGTCAATGGATGACAACTTTTTCTTTTCTTTTCTTTTCTTTTTTTTTTTTTTTTGAGACAGAGTCTTGCTCTGTTACCTGGCTAGTGTGCAGTGGCAACAGCTTTTAAACAGCACTCAAGGTACTTCAAGTTCTTTATCTGGATGCGCTTATGAACTATATAAAGTTTATCTGCAGTTACTTATTATTTGCAAAATAGTACTTTTTTTGGAGGAGCTATGAGAGAGGATAAATATTAGAAACAGAAGGGATAATAATGGGTAGGTAAGTGGAATCTAGTAGCAATAAGACAAAGACCATCATCAGATGCATAAGGGCTCTTGTATCAAATGGTTTTTGGTGCCCTCACTCTGTGTCAATACATCCAATCACAATAAATCCATAGTAATGATAAGACTCATAGGAGTATGTTTTATCATTTTGAAAACTGAAAATGAACTTCATTTAACTAACGGTTGTGATTTTTTTTCCTTGTGTAAAATTTATTCGCTAGTTGTAATATAATTAGTGAGATTTAGCATTTGAACCAGTTTTTCCTTTTCATTAATACCGTAAAGTGAGCATGTTGGGGGAACCTAACGATATCCATTTGGAAAAGAGATGGGGATGCACTCATTCTCTCTCACCTAAGATTTATGCCTTCAGTTTTCTCCAAAACAGTTTAAAATAGCAGTCCGAGTCACATTTATTTATTTTTGTTGTTGCTGCAGCTGCGCAAGTTCATGTATATGTAGACTTTCTTCCACCCTGAGAAAGCAAGATCAATCCTTCCTCTTCCTCCTCCTTCCCAGCCTACTCAAGGTGAAGACAAGAATGAAGACCTTTACAGTGATTCACTTCCCCTAATGAATAGTAAATATACTTTATCTTATGATTTTAATAACATTTTCTTTTTTCTACCTCATTTTGTTGTAAGAATATAGTATGTAATGTTCAAGTAATTTAAAAAATATTTGTTTTAAAACTTAACATTTTAAGCTGATAATGACCTAACAAATCTGAATAATGTTGTACACAACATTTTTTTCAAGCAGTTATGTCTACAAGCTTATATTTACCTGATTCAACTTATTTGCCTCCATTGGAAAAGGAATAAATAATAAAAGAGCTTTTTCTGAAAAAAAAAATAGCAGCCCAAGGAAATGATTTAGCAAAAGTTGCTGTAATATTTCATGATTGTTTAAAAATTTGAATTTGAAATGGAAATGAAGTTTATTCACTCAATAGGTTTACATAAAAAGGCAGGTGGACATTTTAATCCTCTTATAGCAATTATTTATCAATTTAATAATAGATTACCTAGACACTTAATGTCAAATTAGACAATGGTAATTCTAGTGCTTTATATAAATTGTATTCATTAATATAATTATACTTTTCTGGTTATAATTCAGTATGTTAATAAGAAAGCTGACAACTTCTAAGGAAATGTTGGAAAACATTTCTGGTATAAAGACCAATTTTCAAGAAAGAAAAAGATAATATTGAAAGTTAAGTTATATGATTATTTATAAAACATATCTGATATTTAGCCTATTTTATTAAGTAGAGTGAAAATGGAATACCTACAATAGTGATGGGGAAATGTTTAGGTCACTTACAATATGCAAGAAATACATAAATATGTTATTTAGGTTAAATATTTTGCATTGATATGATACACAGTAGCACCACTAATTTAAGACAGACCTGTTCAAATGCCTGCCTTTAAAAAATAAGCAAACAAAAATCACTAACCAAATAAATTGCCATTATTATTAATAAAAGCACATATCTGAGAGGCAATTCTGGAAAGATAGAGTAGAAAATACCAGGAATCTGTCTCCTGACCTAAACAATAATTGCACCGGCAGAATCTGTGTGATACAACTATTTTGGAACTCTGGAATCTATTGAAAGCTCTCAAAGTCCAGAGGAAAGCCCCTCCAAATATTGGTGGCTTGTGCTCTGATCACCAATTGCTGCTTCTGATCACAGAGGCTCACAGAAAAAGGCAAATGGCCATTATGGTTGCACCTCCTCCTCTGGCTGAAGTGACTTCATGGGGATTTTAAAGGTATATCAATAAGCACCTAACAGGTACAATGCACGCTGTCTTGGTGATTAGGCACACTTAGAAATTTGGCTCAAACTGCACAAAAGCAAATCATGTAACTAAAATGTGTGTGCCCTCCTAATATTCTGAAATAATAAATGACTAAATAAATAAATAAATAAAAGGCACCCTTTTTTCGTTATTTCACTTTTCTCTTTCTCCCAATTTTGGCAACCAGATATTAAATAGCAGGGCATTCAAAAGTGACTGCCTACATAAGAAAATTAGAAAGTAAACACACATGTCCAAGAAAAATCACAGGCTCAGAAAAGACTTGAGAAGACCTTAAATTTATGAATCATCCTGACCTTTGGCACAAAGATAGCTTACAAAAATCAAAACAAGAAAAAAAAAACAATAAAGAAGAAAACCAACCTCCCCCCACCTCAAGTAAACCCTGGGGAAGTGGGGTGATCTGATTTTCAGAGTTACTACATTGTTAGACTTAAGGATCCAGTTTTCAGCAATAAATTACAGGGCACATACAAAGGCATGGGAAAGTATGCCCCACTCAAAGGATAATATAAATCAAGAGAAATTGTCCCTGAAAAAGACTAGATGGCACATCTACTATTATTGTGTAGTTCAAACATTGTTAATTTGAACTATTTTTTTCAGATTGTTCTCTTACCTCTAATTCTTGATGTGCTAAACCTTGTACTTCCTGCTTTCATTCATTTCCTCTCATTGTATCCCTTTTAAAATTTATTTGGTAAATTAATTTTAATTGTAATTCACTGGGAGTTGTTGGGCATGGGTGTCTTGTGTGCCCTGCAATTAAGAAGCATGTGCTGGAATTTTCATGTAATTATTAGTTGCTAAACAGTAAGATGTTATCTAATACCCTTAAGAATTTTACTTTATCTAGATAATAGAATTGATGCCTACACCCATGAGTGGTGGGAATTAGATTTCTGGTTTATTTTGTTTTATGCTTTTTTCTTCATCTAAGCATTGGGTACAGTTTAAAAATCGCACGTGGTAGTTATTTTAAGATTGTTTTTATTGAAAGACAATGTACTGAGGTATTTGGTTTTACATGTGGTCTCTCTTCCATTTTCTAACCACTCCTAAGTCAGAGATATTATCTTCTATTTCTATGAAGCTATTAAATCCTCGTCTCCTTTTTCAGAGTTCATATTTGCATCTTAATATTTAGATTTTGTGGGGACAAAGGGAACATGCAGAGACCTAGAAGGGCTAGCTAGTAAAATAGGGAAAACAGCAGGGGAGCATGTTTCCTACAAGCCAAATGAGGAAAGAATTTCCTAGGTGAGCAGTGTCAAACATTACTGATAAATCAAACACCATAAACATTAAGAATTGACCATATACTAAGTATTGTGAAAGATAGAGTCAATCTTGACCAGAGTAATGTCTCAAGAGTGTGTGTTGGATGGGAGGAATGAGGCCTGAATGGAGTGAATTCAAAAGAAAACGGTAAAAACTATGAGCTCCAGACCACACACTGGAGATTTTTAAAACATTTATGCAGCCCAGAAATAATTTTTAAAATGATTACATAATGATCTAACTTCAGAGCATCATGGATGACTAAGACAGCCAGACATTTTATGATGTCTAAAAGAAACAAGGATGGAGAGAATATTGTGAATAATCTGAATGGCCTAAGGCAAAGAAGGATAGGGAGAGTCTCTGAGAATTGGAGGTGGTGATGGAAGGGGGTTTTCCAGAAGCCGGTAGAGTTCTGGGGGTTTCTCCATTCTCACAAGTTGTAGTGTGGAGAAGAGGGTTTGCTCTCAGGAAAATAGCTCTGTGACACTCCCCCAACTTCTGCACATGAAGACAAGGAGGCTAGAAAAAGATCATCTCTCCTGAGTGCCTATAGAACCCTCTTGAATCCTTTGCTTTTCTTTTTGATTGTCTAAAATTTCTTGTGTAGTAGAAGTGCTATATTTGAACCTAAAACATACCTGAGAATTTCAGAAACATCATAGCAGGTTGTTAGTATTTTCTTCATCCTGATAGGCAATAATACGTTCAGTGGTTAAAAATTTATATTAGAAGCCAATCTGCTAGACTTGAATCCCAGCTCTAACATTTACCAGCAGGGCATGTCTGAGCAAGTTATTTAAACAAGCTGCTCCTGATTTTCCCTATCCACACAAGAAGGATGTTAATAGTACCTACTTTATAAGGTTGAAATGCTGAATAAATTATTTAATGCATATAATGTGTTTAGAACAGTACACTGTCTAAAAAATATTAAATACTCAAACTCATTAACTATTAGATTAATCATCCTCTGGTGTCTCACCTCAGTGTGTTTTACCTGGCTTCTATTTCTGGACAATCCATATTTTTTTTTTCTTTTTTGAGACAAGGTCTTACTCTGTCCTCTGGGCTAGAGTGCAGTGGTATCATCACAGTTTACTGCAACCTCAAACTCCTGGGCTCAAGCAATCCCCTTGCCTCAGCTTCACAAGTAGCTGGGACTACAGTTACATGCACCATGCCCATCTAATTTTTCTATTTTTTGTAGAAAGGATGTCTCGCTCTTACTCAGGCTAGTCTCAAACTCCTGGGCTCAAGCAATCATCCCACTTCGGCCCCCCAAAGTGGAGGCGTGAGCCACCGTTCCTGTTCAAATTCATAATTTTAATTCGAATTTTATTTTCCCCTTGCCTCATAGCCTCTTCTTTAAAACAGAAAAAAAAAAAATAAATAAAAACACCGTGTTTCTTTTTAACACAGAAAGTGCATTAAAAAAGAAGTCTCAAAGTACAAAAAAGAAAATTTTCTCCTGGGTTACAATCCATCTCCAATTTTACACTTCCCTATCATAATTCAAACTAATTTTAATCTAGAAAATCATTCTCTCATTTACTTCAAATTGCAGGCAACGGGTAGAAAGGACTTCCATCAACACAGCAGACTTTAAACAGGATCACTTAAGTCAAATAAGATACCTTCAATACTATTGAAACTGAAAGATGGAGGCATTACGTCCCAAACTCCTGTTTTGATTATTTTTTCCCTACAAGTACCTTAATGTATCAGGTACATGGTATCATTGTGCTTAGTCATTCACTCCTTTCTAGAGGGTTATATATTAATACACCATCACTGCTAAATTTTTTCTTTGTAATTTTAATGAATGATCATACTTCCCTGCCCTATTGACAATATCTCAGCCGTGTGACTAGCTTTAGCCAGTAAAATTTTAGCCATTGTGATATATGACATAGTTATATTATATGTCACATCAGAGTAGAAGATGTAATTGGAATTGCATGGTTCAATTCACCCTTTTTTCCTCTTACTCTTTGCCACAAAAATAGTCTTGTTATTCACAGGAGTTTCTCTTGTGGCTTGAGTACTCAGATAGAGACGATCAGAATCAATTTGGACCAAACCGAGATACAGCTGATGGCTCGTCTTTGGCCATCAGTCTGGATGTAAGTAAGAAATGAATGGTATTGTAAGTCACATGAATTTTGGAGTTGTTTGCTATGCAGGAAAGATGAGATATAAATGATGTAACTTCTAAGATAAAAGACAGAGCAATTATGTGGCTATTTCACTATTGTACTTCCAATATTTCAGTCCAGTAGGTAGGTGTCCCTACTATAATTCACCCTTCCTTTACTCCACTTACTCTAAATTATAAAGATGGTTATTTTTACCTTGTGCATTAGTACTGAACGTTTTAGTTGCAAGTGATAGAAAATCAAAGCCAACCATGCTTTGAAAAAGAATGAGTGGAATTTATTGGTACATTAACTTAAAATCCATGAGCTTCAAGGAGAAACGAAATCTGAGATTCAAATAATTTCCCCAGGACAATCATTCTCCAACACTGCTCTATTCTGTGTTCATTGTTAAGATCTGTGTGGTACCATGGTTGCTGCCAACTACTCTTGGCGTACATTCTCAGAGGTACAATTACAATGATAATAGTTAACCTTTGAATACTTACAATGTGCCAGACACTCTTCTAAGGAATTTGCGTGAATTAACTCATTTCATCATCATAATAATTATACCAAGTAGAAACTAATAATATCCTAATTTTATAGATAAGGAAACAGATGCATAGGAAATTAAGTTGATCCATAGTAACCACTATTAATAAAGGTCTAATAGAAAAGATTATATTCTTGCAAAAATGTTCAAACAAAAGTCTTAAATTTTAGTTTTAATAGCTCAATTATGGCATAATTCCATCATTAACTGAACCTCTGTTAAAAAAATTCAATATTCTAATTGTCCCCAACTGAGGCATGTGTTTCTGTTTACCTGCGTGAATTTTTTTTTCACTTGAAGTATACAGACAAAGGAATGACAGAGTGTTCCTCAGAGAAAAATAAGGGCATTATTATTAGAAGAAATGCTGATGTATTCAAATGTCAAGAACTTTTAAACATCTGAGATTTTTATGCTATTTGAAAACTAACAAGTTAGCCTGCCAAAGATTCAAGGATACTGAGAGAACACATGAGGTTCCTAATTCAGATCCTAAGGACTTTATTACTCAAAAAATAGCAAGCAGCATGAACTTCATGTTTTCATCAGTTCTATTTGCCTTCTCAGTCCCAAGGGCTGGGCAAAAAGTTAGTCAGTTGAAAGGTGAAAATTTAGACTTAAACCGAGTAGGTTGTTCAGGTGGCTTATAATACCCACAAAGTTAGTCATTCTGTACTGTTAGACTTACCAATAAATCAAAACAGAAGGATGCACGTTTAATAAGTGGTTATTTTAAGGTAACATTAATAATTGACTAGATAAATATCCAGAAGGATATCATTACTAATACCAGTACTATATTGTGGGATTTTGTAAATAGATCACGTTTTTTGTTTGTTTGGTTGGGCTTTTTTGTTTTGTTTTTTTGAGCTTTTCTTTCTTTCTTTCTTTCTTTCTTTCTTTCTTTCTTTCTTTCTTTCTTTCTTTCTTCTTTTTTTTTTTTTTTTTTGACACAGAGTCTGGCTTTGTTGCTCAGGCTAGAGAGCTGTGTCATCAGCCTAGCTCACAGCAACCTCAAACCCCTGGGCTCAAGCAATCCTCCTGCCTCAGCCTCCCGAGTAGCTGGGACTACAGGCATGCACCACCATGCCTAGCTAATTTTTTCTATTTTTAGTAGAGATTGGTCTCACTCTTTAGGCTGGTCTGGAATTCCTGACCTCAAGCGATCCTCCCTCCTCAGCCTCCCAGAGTGCTAGGATTAAAGGCATGAGCCGCTGCGCCTGACCTAGAACACTTTCTAATAGAAAATTTGGTCTGGTACTAGGTATAATGAAAATAATTGTTATATGGATTTTCATTTGAACACAAAAGTTATTTTTATCAAATTAGGATATAAGATATCCCATTATTAATATTTAAAATAAAACCTAGAAAAAATTTAAAGGGACTGGATCTATACTTATTGATGCCAATTTTAAAATCCAGTTTAAGTTTATTTTCTTAAATAGGAGAAAAAGAATATTCTTTTAGTTGCACTCTAAATTCGTAAGTCTTCACCATTTTTTTTTTTTTTTGGTTACTCTAGGTTTCTTCTCTCTTTACTGGTGTCTCTTACAAAGATGCTGCTCCTAATTATCAATCAGCTTATTAACCTCAATTACCTAAGTCTCTGTGAGTGCACTGAACTGTAGTTAAAATGGTATGGCTTATACATCTTAAATAAGTAATTGATATAAACAATGTTGTAGAATTCATGTTCATTTAGAAGAAGCAGGTATGGGCAATTTACTTTTATACCAAGATAATAACAATCTTATTTCAAAGGCTTAGAGGATAAAAAACATAATTTTCTTTAGTATTTTCTTTTTTTTATAAATTTCATTATGATTTCAAGCCTTCATTTTGTTGAAGTATTAGAACATCGATTAGTATAAAATTACTACTCTCACTTTCTTTAGGGCTCTATTTAGGGCAGAAATAGCATTGGTCTCTACTGCATTTCTGCTTTAATCCAATGGCTATTCAGTTGTCCATGCCCTGCTGAAGGCCATGGGGATCATTGTACTCAGGTCAAGACAGAGTCAGCAAACCAGCATCTTTCTGAAGCCACATATCTAAACCTTATTTCTATCTCCCTTCTCCCATGCATGGCTTCTCTGGGTTGTCCTTTCTTGCCCGGGGACTAGGAAGCCTAGTGTGAGGGAGGCGAGTGCATATGTCTTAATCTTAACGATCATCATCTTTCCAAATATTTGTAAAGAGTTTCAATTTTTACAGTTATTTTTTGAGTTTAGGCTTCTGAAGAGTAAAATCTAGCTTCCAGATATTTTGCCCCTCTTATTGTCACTGAAACATCTTTTCTCTGAGACAGGAAGCTCAGAATAGCCTAGTTACCAAAATAAGACAAATATCAGAGAAGGGAAAAAAATGCTAGAAAGAAAGAATTGTTAATGTTTCAAAATGCATTTTGCAGCCATACGTAATTGTTACAGCTTTAAAATTTAAAAGAAAAAAATTAGAGAACAAACAAACAAAACCGTGATGAGATGGCTTGCTTGAAAAAAAAAAATCATGTTCTATTTTAATGGAAAACCCAGAAATAACCTACCTAAAACCAACTGATCTTGAATAAAGGAGACAAACACACACACTGGGGAAAGGACACCATATTCAACAAATAGTACTGGGTAAATTGTATACCCATACGTAGAAAAATATTACTGCATCACTCTCTCTCACCATATACAAAAATAAACTCAAGATGGATTAAAGACTTAAATGTAAGACTCAAAACCATAAAAATTCTAGAAAAAAAATGTAGGAAAACCCTTTCTGGACATTAGCCTACGCAAAGAATTTGTGACTGAGACCCTAAAAGCAAATATAGAAAGAACAAAAATAAAGAAAGGGGACTGAATGAAACTAAAATGTTTCTTCATAGCAAGGAAATAATCAACAGATTACATAGACAACTTGTAGAATGGGAGAAAATGTTTACAAACTATACATCCTACAAAGGAATGATATCCAGAATCTACAAGGAACTCAAAGAAATCAGCAAGAAAAAAAATAGCCCAATCAAAAAGTGGGCAAAAGACATAAACAGATTTTTCTCAAAAGAAGATATGCATACGACCAACAAACACATGTAAAAATGTTCAACATTATTAATCACTGAGGAAATGCAAATTAAAACTACATTGAGATATGACCTTACCCCTGTCAGAAAAAAAAAACAGGAGAAGAGTTGGACGAGGGAAAATAAAACCTTATTTGATTAATAAATAAAGGAATAGTAAAAAAAAAAAAGGATGTTTGTGTGGATGTGGGGAGAAGGGAACGCTTATACACTGTTTGTGGGAATGTAAACTAGTACCGTTGCTATGGAATACAGTATGGAGATTCCTCAAAGGACTAAAAGTGGACCTGCCATTTGATCCAGCAATCCCACTACTGGGTATCTACTTAAAGGAAAAGATGTCATTATGTCAAAAAGATGCCTACACCTAAATGTTTACCGCAGCACTATTCACAAATTCCAAGATGTAGAATCAACCTAAGTGCCCATCATCTGATTAGTAGATTAAGAAAATGTGGTATGTATTTGTGTGTGTGTGTGTACACATACGCACATACACACAGACACACACACATATATATACCATCCAGTACTACTCAGCCATATGAGAAAATGAAAAAATATAGTTTGTAGTAACTTGGATGGAACTAGAGACCATTATCCTAGGTGAAATATCTCAGGAATGGAAAAACAAATACCACATGTTATTACTTATATGTGGGTGCTAAATGATCAGCATATATGGTCGTACAGGCTGATATAATGGACATTAAAAACGAAGAAGGGAGAGTGGGAGGGGTGTCAGGGTTCAAAAATTACCTATTGGATGCAACATATACTATTCTGGTGATGGGTACACTAAAAACCCTTACTTCACCATTGTAACAAAAAAACACTTGTACCTCCTAAATCTATTGAAATAAGTTTTTAAAAAAGAAAAACAATAGAAAATCATCTTGTTTGATGTTAGCAAAGTAATAGACAGGACTTTTATTGCATAACTAGTGATTTTTATTTATTTAGCTAAGAGCAATGGCTAGATTATTTTGAAAACTTTATATAATCACTTGAAGATAAAATTTTAAAAAATTACCAAATCAAATGTATTAAATTAGCCCTTACTAACAATTTGAGGTTATTGGGCTTTTGTTACCAAGATATTTGTCAATATTTAATAAATATATGTTTGTACCTGTGAAACTCTCTTAGTCACTCCTTGCTAGACACATAGTGCCTTGGTATTTCTCAAAGCATACATTGCTTCAGGATTTGTGAATTCTTTTCCCTCTGACAGCAACGTTCTTCCAAAACATTCCTCCTGTAATTTCTTCAAGTCGCTGCTCAAATTTTTCTTTGCACAAAGGGCTTTTCTGAAACCCATATATAAAAAAGCACTGCTCTTCACATCTACCACTCTCTATGCCTCATCTTTAGTATTGTTAATAACATTTATCACACATGACATGGTACCATTTTAGAGTATAAGCTTAAGAGATCTGAGACATTATTTTGTCTATTCCTATATTCACTGTGCTTAGAACAGTGTCTAGAACATTATTTCTGCAATGAATAATAATAAGAGTAGAAATAATACTATTCAGTAAACCTCATATATTGACTTTTCTTCAATACAAATAAACTTTAGACAAAAGAAGTGTACATCTTATGTGAATTGTTTTAATTACTTCAGGGCATGTTTCTTACACTTTTATGAGTATGTAACTTTGTGTCAGGGGAATGTCGAAGCATTAGTTTTATCTTTTGAGAGAATGTTTCGGTTGATTAATGCTGATCAATGTTAATGTACTTAATATTTAAATAATCATGTTTATAATAGTCATACAACAATTTAATAATCACCTATTTTGTGAATGTTTAAGACGATTTAACAATTATTAAATGATACAAACATACACACACAATTTTTTATTTACACTGTACAATAATTCTATGAGTTTAATAAGATTATTATTCCCACATTTACCCTACTTGAGATACAGAAAAGATTTTCAAATCCCCAAGATATAAGAGTATAGTTTTGTACTTTGGAGAAGGATTTCACCAATTCTTAAAAATAATATTACTTTTCATTAAATAAGGCATTATATTTCAAATAGTGTTTTATTTATTGAAAAGTGTCTTTAGAATATGTTCTCCAGTCTCCCAGGTACATGCACTTTGCTTAATAATGCTACTGTAAAAAATTGTGTATGTTTTCATCCAGTAAAAAATTGTTTTTTCCCTTTTGATTTTTTTCTTAATTAAGAAAATAACAGCAGAAACAGGACATATTGAGATTATAAGAAAACTGACATTTGTGCAAGTGGTTGAGTGACTTTATTCCAGGGGGTAAAACCTTATGTGGAGTTAAAGAAAATTAGGCAGTAGAATTTAGTATTTCTATTTCAAACATGCACACTCTCTTATTAGATTACACTGAATCAATGTACTGTAAGATTTGGATTTTTTGTGTTTGTTTCCAGAATAGAATTCAATTATTATAGCAATTGAACCACAGTCGACTCCAGAGAATTAAGAGTCCAATCAGTTATATAAAAGGTTAGAATTATACTTTCTCAAGTTCTTTAAGCATTTTATGGTCATTAACATTTTCATAGCACTCCTATGAGTATAGCAGATGATTAATTGAATCTCATTTCAAAGTGACCAATTTAAAGAATTAGAAAAATATTAATCCTGGTTTCCATTTTAATAATGTAACGTATAGTGGGTATGTGTCTACGATACCTCTTTAGTAGGACAAATTGTTATTATTTTCTAGAGGTGGGCTTCAAAGGTGACTTGAAATTGGAACTTCAAGACAGAGTATGAAAATAGAAAGGCATTTTTTTAAATGAGAAATATGTAGGTAATTTCCCTGTAATGTAATTTCCCTTTACTCATATGGCAATCTACATTACCAACTATTAATAATTTATTTGTTTAATCTGTCAGATAAAGAGCAAAGTCCTCCTATCATCTGGTGAAGTTTACTGAAAACTACAGATAGTAATGAATCAGCATTTCTGGAGACTAATAGTGAGGCTTCCAGAACTGAGCAAATCATTTCCAAGAGAGATTTACAAAGTGCATTCAGTCAAAAAGAAATGCAACAACTATATATTTATAATTTATTCTATGAGAAATGCATATATTTGCACATTTATATCAAATACCCTTCTGAAAAAAGCAATATTATCTATATCATGCTTATGAGAATCTGAATTTCACAAAAGAAAAGAAGTTTCCAAAGTCAGAAAGTTAATATAATGCACCCTTTACTCGACTGTTAGATGGAAGATTCAAAGATAATAGCTGGGGAGCAAATCTGAGAAGTTGGAAATATAAATTTTCTTTTTCTTTGTGGTAAAGTTCGTTACTATTAAAAGATAACCTTGAAAATGAATGTGTGTTTTCTTTATTTTCCCAGTACCACTCTCTTTCATGTTTCTTCCTAGGATAATTGATAGTCTCCGGAGAATTATCTGTCGAATTATCCAGGTATCTTTCTTAGAAACGTTCTAGGAGTAAAAAGAATAGAGTCTCTTTAAAAGTGGGAGATACATTTCTTTCTCATTGGAAATGCCAAGCTTCTTTTATCATATTAGATAAGGAGCAGTTCATTGCTATTTTTAAGGAAGTGCACGGTGCAGTGCCAAGCCTGAGATTTATGCAGGGTCTGAATTTAAGAGAGCTTTCTTTAGACTCTCAGGCTTTGTGGGCACTACCTTCCTCTGCCACAAATGAAGAGTCTCGGGACCCCTGCACTGCCGCCATCATTCTTCTGATCAGTTGGTGGGGATCCAAATTAATATGTAATTTGGCTTAAATGAGTAAGCCTTTCTATTACATATGTCTTCTTAATACCTATGGTGCAAACTTGTTTCTTTTCTGTGAAAATATATTTGATCATATCCTCCAAGGCAAAACATGACTTTGAAATTTATAAGGCTCTAAGGAACCAAACACAAGTTAGTAGTTTTGTAGATAACAGAAGGTTTGTTTCTTTTACGTATTACTGTTCATATTATACTGTGAGTTTATTCTGTTCTCTTAAGTAAACTTTATAATTTCCATGAGTTTTATCTTAGGAAAATTATTACATTTTATCAATGTTCAAAAGAATAGTTTTAGAGTTGCTTTTTTCTCTTCATTTCCTTATAGAATTAGGTGACAGACGTACTATAAAGCTACGGTATAATAATACAGTCATCCTTGTTGTCAATTCTTATTAAATGTAAAAAACTTTCCAAGATTTCCACTGCCATATTTTTAAATGCTTAATATTATCCATTTCAAATAATGCTAATCAATTTTGGGATGTATAAAAAATACTGTGTCTAAATACCAGGTACTGGAAGATACCTATTAGATTGGTAGAATCTTTGAAGATCTACTTATCATGTCATTTGATATGCAAATATGCCCCCTTTCACTCGCAGCATTCTACCTATTATGAGTGCATAACCATGAGAGGTAGATGCCATTAGTGACATTATTCATAGCGATACTATTTTCTTAAATTGTAATGCTGTTATTAATAATATCAACTTGCAGAGGCAGGAGTGCAATCTCAATAACTGCAGAATTTTGTCTGAATATTGGTAGGAAAGTAGAGTATAGTGTAAATAGGTCACTATTCTGCAACATGTTTAAAACATTAGTAATAACATTCATTGGGTGTTGGGCAGATGGGAGTGGGAAGGAGGGGATGGGTATATACACACCTAATGGGTGCGGTGTGCACCGTCTGGAGGATGGACATGCTTGAAAATCTGACTTAGGTGGGGCAAAGGCAATATATGTAACCTAAACATTTGTAACCCCATAATATGCTGGAATAAAAAAAAATGAATAAAGTCATGTGGTAATTCCCTCTGCATGGTGCCTAGTTTGATCTTTACTGGAGGACTACTGTGGTAATTTAGGCTTCATCTACCCAGCAGAGAAGACACTGGGAACCTTATTGATGGCAGAATTTCACATTGTTGATAGTTGAGTGCCCTTTAAAATATGTCCAAAATACCATGGTGAAAATTCCTGGACCCCACACTACAATTTCTGAATAGAAATTTCTGGTCATGCTTTTTCATTAAGCATACATGAAAATTATTACAAACATGTACATCTAATACTGGACTGCCTGGGATTAAACTGCTGTACGGAGAACTGAGAGTTGTGGCTGGATCAAGATGATAATTGGATATGAGTAGGTCCACAAGGGACATGTGCCTGTGATTTCACTTCCTTGAGGACAAGAGATCACCTGTTATTTCTATTCTTAGAGTTGTGCAAGTCAGTCCAAATAGCAAATTTGAGGTTGCTCAACGAAGGCATTGAAATATCAAAAAGTCAACACAGACTCATCTTGGTTTAGAGAGTTACTTGGAACAAAATCTTATCAGATGGGAAAATCTTTCATTTAATTAGTCATTTGCAAGTAAATAGAGCTTGTTTTAGGAGAAACATTGGGATATGACATACAGAAAACTATGCAGTAATTGCCCATTACAACTACTAGAGAAGAGAATAAATCTCAAAGTAGGAAAATGGCTAGAGAATAAGATAACAATTTTTTTAAATGAGCATATAAAATATTTACGGAGTTTAAGAGAAATTTCTTTCAGAGATAGCAAAGTGGCCTGGTTTAAAAGATGACAACTGAGAGAAGTTATTGTGCCATTTTATATTTTATGAAATTTATTATGAAGAACTATTACAATCATTTTTCTTTACGGTTATAATTCAATAGCAACATAATATACAGGGGAAATGCATAAAGTAAGAAAAAATATCACAAAATAGCTCACTTTATAATAAGATAGACTCTTTAGAAAAACATACATGAAAAGGAGAACTTTTTGAGGAGGAAGAATTGATAGGTGTCACAATGGGAGGGGGATAGGTCTATAATCCAGAAGGAAGAAATGACACAAAGAAATGATGAATGTTTGAGGTGACTGATATTCCTATTATCCAGATTTAATCATTACACATTATATTCATGTATCAAAATATCACTTGTACCCCCAAATATGTACAACTATTATGTATCAATAAAAATGTTGTTAATAAATTAAAAGAAATTGAACAGAACATACAGATTTTCATGAGAGAATTAGAATTAAACTTTTAAAGGGAAAAATATATATAATAAAAGAGAAAACAGCATAATTGTAGAGTGCTTTTTATGTATTTAAATATCCCAAGAGTAAATAAAGCCATCAGCACACAATTAGTCTGACCACTGGGCTTAAGTGCTCTAACAACTTATACCATGGTCACTATACCTCATGACAATGGCATTTTAATCTGAAAAACTACAGGCAACTGTTGTGACCTATATTGCAAGTGGGATCATATGTTACCTATTTAGTTTCATCCTGGTGGAAAATCTGAGGAATTGTGGAAGTACAATCGTGAGATGTGAGAAAATAAGAAAAAAATGATTAGAACTATATACAAAACAGTAACATTTCCCAGACTACACCAAGGCTTTGTATTCCTGCAGATATGTAATTTTTTATGATACTTTTATATCAAATATTGTTGTAAAAATATTATACAAATCCCTTAGCATTTTAGTAATTTTTTTTCACATTTTCCCTAGGCAAAAAGAAATTCATAACTGAAATACTAATGTATTCCAAACAACTTAATCACAGTAACATGCATGGTTTCTGACAAATGTTTGGTGATTTTTTCAAAAATTTAAAATACCCTAGAGCATCCTTGTGAGTTTTCTACGATGCGGCAGGATGCGTTGGCACACAGTTTAAGAACCACATATGCAGTTGATTAATCCAGTTGTCACGTATCCATGTTGGCTGCCCTGTTTTATGTATTTGAATTGATATCTCAAACAAACCATTGATTACATCTCTGTAAGTTTACCAGGGTTTGCAACAAGCCAGTAGTCTGCCTGGTTGAACTCTTGCACTTCTGTCTCTCTAGAGGTTCAATTTTGTGCAAGATTAGAATCCTGCATGAAAGCCAAGCCACTTAGGACAATTATGGGTGATGATTTGAAGTAGCTTATAAGAAAATAAAATGTTAGAGAAAATTTGCATGGCACTTCTATAATTCTTTGTTTTTATAACGTATAAATGTTTTGATTTATGGTATGAAATGAAAATAATATCCTCAACTTCAATGGTGATTCACCTTTTATGCATTTTTCATTTAATTCTTTAATCACACAATGTATATGATATCGTTATTCCAATTTTTTTAGATGAGGGAACTGTGGTTTAGGGAGTCTATATAAAGTTTTCAAAATAAGAAACAAGAGAGATAAATAATATGCAATTTACACCATAGTTTTCTGAATCCAAATTTTACAGATTTTCTAAGTTTATATAGTGTGTATGTGCATGTTTTAGTGTTATAATATTATGTAAGATGATTACTTGGATAACTGAAATTTATTATAAAAACTTAAAAATTTTAGAAAGTGCAGAGAACTTAATATATTAAAGAAAAATAATTATAATTATATATTCGTGGGTAGAGAAATAAAGATAGATGATTGATAGGGAGGAAGAGGGAGAGTGATTTCTTTTTGTTCCTGAATCATGTCTTGTCTCCTATATTATGAAATTAATATATTTAAAATGTGTATTCCTGTATCAGCTTGACAATATGGTTCTAAGATTTATTAAAGAAACAATAATTAGAAGGTTTTTTTCTATGGCTTGCATGTTCCGTGCTCCCCAAAATTTATGTTAAGATTTAATAACCAAAGTAACAGTATTAAGAGATGGGGCCTTTAGCAGGTGAGTAGGGCATGAGGGCTCCACTCTCAATGGATTAGTGACTTTTATAAAGGATTGGAGGTGCGTTTGCTGCTCCTGATCCTTCTGAAATGTGAGGACACAGTGCTAGTCCCCTCTGGAGGATGCAGTGGTCAAGGCGCCACCTTGGAAGTGGAACGAACAGCCCTCAGTAGACATTAAACCCACTGGGGCTTTGGTTTTGGACTTGTAGCCTGCAGAAGTATGAAAAATAAATGTCCATTGTTTATATATTACTCAGTCTCAGGTATTTTTTTATAGCAGCATAAATGAGCTAAAAGAGTTTGTAAGAACTTTGTAAGTCTTGAGGCAAGATGTAAAAAACAATGTAAGCAGAGAAAATTCTGAAAATTAGGCCTTTAATTATTTACTGCAATGGTACAAGCCAGAAACAAAACCTGGAGAAAGGACTGATTGCCCCTGTTCCATGTCCCCCCATGGAAAAGTCCCCTAGTTGAGTGTCAGAGCCAGGGAAATCAGTGCAGACGTGGGAGTCATCTTACTACTGAGGGAGCCAAGAACAAATGCCGTGGCCATTTTTCGGATGCTAGGGTGGGGAAATTGATGGGAAAGGGCTAGGACTAGAAAAACACTGAGTTCAGAGTCAGAGTGAAGAAAAGTGTATTCAAGGTTTTCCCCCATCCTCTCTGCCCTCATTCCACCCCCTATAAGAAGGCCTTAGCAGAGGCACCTGAAGAGGACTGTGCCTACTACCTCAGATAAAAAGACCTAGGAATAAAGGCACATGGGCTAGGAATGCAGATGCTTATAAGAGCATCACTGGCCAGTGGGGCTGAGTCCTTGACTGACACTCCCTGCAGCAACTACAGTGCTCTGGCTGTGCTCTGTCTGGTTTGGAAAGGGCAGCTTTCTCCTCTGCAGTCTGCCAGGTAAAGCTTTTGTGATCGCCTCTGGTTATGCTGGAAAAATCACACGTGCATTCTTAACTAGGAGCCAGAGTCCTCAGGAGTAGATATAAGCCTAAAGGAGCAGGAAATATATGTCCATAGTTCAAGAAACTATTAGCAATAAAGTTGCAACATCTCTTAACAGTACTTTGCACCCATCTAGATGAAAAATAACTATGATATTTCAAGTATTTTACCCACATTCTGTCATCTAAATCTCTCAAGTATCAGTGAGATTGATGTCATTAGACACACTTTATAAACGAGGAAAAAATTTCACCAATTCCACAGTGCTTCCCACTACATAATAAAAAAGGAAAACCTTTATTCTATGTAAAGATGTTTCTAAATATTCAAAAGATTCAGTGTGTTACCTGACTTCCTTCTCCCATCGTTTCTTTTTAATAAATTTATGACACTAATATTGAAAACTAGATTGAGTTTCAAATTTTTATGTGGTCACGTTTATCAATTTTTGTATTCTGATTTTAGTGAATTGTCTAAAAAATTATTTCCAACTACCAACATAGAAATTCACTGTATAATTTTAATTTTTGACTTTTATATTTTATTTTAAATAGTTTTAAAGTTTTGTTTTCAAATATATAATTATAATAAAGGTAAAATTAATAAATGCTATGCAGTAGTTATCTCTATCTCAAAAGTTGGATCTTTGCTCCAATATTATTTAGTATACAGTCCATTTTTATTCCTCTATTTTATAATACCTACCATCCTATACACCAAATTTCTATTGAGGTGTGGATATATTTCTAGTTATTTTATAATTAAATGTAAAAATAATGACTGAATAACTATATGAAAAATTATTGATAGAAATTGTCTCCAGTTTTTTTTTTTAAGAATTTAATAGCTGGGTAGATTCAAGTAAAAGGCATATAAATTGTATTATCTGTAAAGATTATTTTTTTAATATTTGAAGGAAAACAGAAACATCATGAGTTAATACTGGATGGTGGAGTCATAGTTGCTTGAAACATTACTTTCTAGACTTTTCTAGACTTTTCTGTGTTATTTTCTAGACTTTTCTGTGTTATTTTTATCAATATAAAAGACTTTGTACTAAAAAGTTAGTATTTGCTTTTCCTTAGAGTCATAATGGGAAAATTGTTTGATAATTTACTAATAAGGAGGTTTTAAACAAAAATAATTGCATTACTAGATTGAACTGAAGAATTATTTATATTACATACATCCCTGGAAATGGCTTCCTGCTGCCTGCAATTGCTTCTGTTAACTTATGATCCGTATTTCATCTTATTATTAGGAATGACCTTAATATGTAGGCAGAACCCAGAAACCATCTATATGGTACTATTTTATGGGTACCAGGAAGGCCAACTACCTAAAATTTATACCCTGCAACCTGTTATGGTCTCTGGACTCAATTATTAGAGATTTATTTCTTTGTTTCTCAAATCCTTCTCAGTCTTCTGAAACACTGTCAGAATGCAAATAGCCCTCAGACTGTAAACTCAGAAATGATAGTATTTACTGACCAAAAAAAAGAGATGAACTTATTTTTAATCCAGACTTCTTACTTAAGTCCTGAATCTCAATCTGAAGTTGTTGTTTTACAATACATTTATTTCTACCAGATAAATATAAAAGACAAGTTTGTTTTAAACGCATTTTTCATTCTTCCATGTGCTCTTGTAATAATAAGGAAAAGGCTCTCTCAACATTAATTTGACTTCCCCACTATCCTCTCTTCCAAAACACACATACACCCGCACAAAGTAAACAGCAACAAATAATTCTTTTTATTATAAGATTAAACTAGCAGAAAACTAATGGTGCAATTATTTGCTATTTATTATTTATCATTCATATGTTAAGTAATAGCAAATACATTTATTTCTAAAAATTGGTACTTCTTTCAGTTTCTCTACTCTTCAGTCCTAATGTGCCATATTTATATTTATTTAGTAATTTTATATAATAAAAATAAATTCTAGTTTCTATATGCTTAATAGCCCCTAATGCCTTCAGAGTAGAATGAAATTTCTTTCAATTTCCACAGGCAGTTTTTGCTTTCTTACCTTATGCTGGCCTTAATAAGATCCTTTTAGCCTCTGAGTACGGTTGTCTGTCATGGCTCCTGATGACACAACTCTTCCCTCTCATTCAAAGAAGTCTCTTCCATGTGTTATTGCTTACATGATTTTTAACTACTGATATTTAATCTTTTTTTCTATAGTAATAATGTAAATGTAGCCAAATATATCGCATCAAAGAAGAATATCTTTTAGACTATGATGGCATTCAGGCAATTTTTATAGCTTTTTTTCTAGAACTAACTTAAGTACCTTGTGTGATGGCTGGTACAGTCTGCCATGATGGCATCTAGATGCCTTTAGTCCACACTCCTTATGATTCTCACTCTATAGGTGACAAAGAGGCTGTATCTTGCAGGCCAAAATCATTTGAGTGAAGCATACATGAAGATCTGTTCTGCAGCCACATGCCTGAGGCAGCAGGCTGCACAATAGGGAAAGAAGGTTGTGTTTTGCTATTGCAGATTCAATCCTGCTTGATTCTTTCATTTTTATGGGTTTCATCAGTGGATTCAATTCTCTCCTCTAGAGAGAGTGTTTCCACTACACTCTGTATTTATCTCTGATTCACGATGTATCATATTGTATCATAATTTATGGTTTGCATTATTTATTCTCTTAAACATTTAACTCATTAAGTAATGGGTTTTATTGATTTATATATTTTCAGTGCCCGGGAATGCGTTTAGCACACAGCATAGGTCCAATAAATATTTTGAATGAAAGAATGAAAAAATATGGAATTTTATTGTTGATTTTTGTATAATGAGAAACCATTAAATGGAATGAAAGAGCTAAAGTGGAACACACATTTAAAGATTAGCAAATGTTAGCATGTCAAATTTAGAATGCCTGGAACATGCAGTTATATTTGAAAATTATATAATTATCGGTTAATAATGAGTCAAACAAAAACTAAAAAAGCTCATATCTTGTTTTTTTTTTTATTTTTACATGTAGAAATGTTTAAGTGAAAGTTCTATGCCAAAAATCAATAGTAAAAATATTGATGGCTGAATCAACATGTAATTCTGTGTGTGTGTTTGTGTGTGTGTGTGTGTATCAGATGTATAAAGGACAATAAGCTTTAGTGGATTGCCCCAGTTTGAAGTTTTTAGTGAATTCTTCATGCTAAGTGAACTTAACAATACAATCGAAAGTGTCGTATTGTTAATGGTCCTAGAAAATAACATTTTGGCTTTAAAAAGTTAACAACATGGAAAGAGTAGTACCAATTACAGACATAATATATAGAGATAATCTATTTCCTAAAAATCAGCTTTTTGAATTGAAATCAAGAGCACGAATTAAAAATATGGGTAAATTTAAAATGCAATAAATATGAATTTTGAGGGTATAATTCTAGGCATCTGAATATAACATTGAAAAAATTTTATCCATCAGCCATTGCTCGATTTCTTTACTCACTCAGCTTTCTACTTTGACCATTGTTAATATTTTGATAAGAAATGGTGAACTGAGGATAATCTTTCTTAAAGTAAATATGATTCTACTTCTGCTCCAGTAAGAATGCTTGAGATTGAATAAGCATATCTAAATCCTTTAGGGAAACTCATTCAATGTGAAATTGAATAGATGTTCTGATAACCAACAAAAGATATCCTCTTAGAAACTAAATTCAATATATACACACTTGAGCCTCTTCTCGAAATCTTCATCCCTGTCAATGGACACAGCATTTATCTGATACCATACAGACGTTGTACTGGAGAACTTTTTTATTCCCTTCTTTCTTCTTTATACTCTTGCATATCTGAGCCTCAGTTTCTTTATCTGAAAAAAATAAGATATTAATTAAATTTAAATTAAAAATAAGATAATAAAGCACCATATAAACAGCACTGACATGTGGTAGATGTTAATAAATGTTAGCATTCAGTATGACTCACTGTCATTATCACCAGCACTGAGTCTGACTGAAACTTTATACTCTGTAACTGTCTACTGCACATTCCACTTTGTCCAGGTTATTTTAATGTCCTCCTTGGATCTTAGTAACTATATTTTAACTAAAACTTTGGATCTATCTTTTTCATTTTCATCATATATCAACTTTATAAAATAGTATATCCCCTGAAAAATTTATATGTGTCAGAAACCTAGCAGGCAAAATCTAAATTTATAATCTTGGCATTAAACACCTTGAACTAATTCATTCCACCATATCTATATTACTGCATGGTTTTTCATTCATAAGTTTATTTCTGCCACATACCAACTGGAATTACCAAGAAACTCCTCTGACATTGTCAAAGCATGATATAATTTACATTGAAGGTAAACATGTAACATGTTTACATGTAAGCATTACAACTATTCTAGAAAGAAATTTGCTAATATTAGTAAAATTAAAAAGCCTAATTTAGAGTAAAAAACAAAAGAAAATTTGAATTATTTACATTTCACCTTAACCACTTTTAGGAGTACACTTAATGGCAATTTTGGCTACTGTGTACAATGATATGTGTACTTGGCTATTCATTGCAGCAATGTCTACAATAGAAAAAATATTACATGCATACAGTTACAGGTAGGAGTATGTGTCACTATGGAATGAACATAATAAGGATTGTTTTTGAGGACTGCTTTGAGCTGTAAGCAAAAATGGTGTAGAAATATTCATCTACTCTATGAGTTTAGCTTTAGGATTGTTGTAATGGAAAGAGAAAAAAATGGGCCAGAGTGGATTTAGTATGGAGATTGAGAGTCTAAGAAAGCATCAGTCATGCAGATATAGCAATAGTAGTTAGGGCATCTTGTATCAAATGAAAAGTAGGATAAATTGCCAATTTTTAGGCAACCAAAGATTTTTTTCTCCAACCCTAGAAACTGCCATGACAATAGGACTACTTCTTCTATATAGCCCTAAATTTAAATGGAGAGTTTTAATTGCATCCAAAAGTTCCAGCTATCTGACTGGTGCAAATAAACCTGAGAATGCCTGATATCTTACAGGCATTATGTCTGAAATGTTTTCTTCCAGTTCTACTGTATGTCATGATATTATCATGGAAAATATCTATTGATCCATGGTGTATTAGGTATAGTTGATATCATATCCTATATGAATTACACAACAGGATGTATGATATGAGATGACAAACAATAGTAATCACCAAATTTACAGATAATAATAATATCACAAATTGTCAATATTTACTGAATGCTTTTTGTGTATCAGACACTGTTCTGTTTTCATTTGTTAGATTCAATATACTTAATCCTCGAAACAACCATAAGAAAAAGGTATTTTGAAAATTACTATCTTACAGATGACATAACAGGGGTCAGAGACGTTGAACAATTTTTCCAAGACCGTACAACTAGCTGGTTGTGGAGTTAACCTGTATTATTAAGTCTGTCTGCCTTGAGACCACAGATTTTAAATACGAGTCAATTAAATTTCTATATCATTTTACTCTTTGAAACTATACGTGTTTTTATATATGTTTTATGTCACATATGTCTAAAATAATGTTATTGGATGGGGTTTTAATAACAGATAATGAAGCGGCACAAAGAAAGGAACAGCAAATTAAAGGAGACGGTACGGGATGCCGTCAAAAGGCTTTAATGCCATTAATATGCACAAAGAAGAATTGAGTGCTTACTGTCTCCTTACTTCTAACTTTCTACTCACATCAAGATTTTTTTCTGTGAATTAATGAGATGCAATTTGTGGGGCCACCTAACCATGGATTTTTTTACATCTCTGCTACCCCTGATATATGTAGACCAATGTCTCCTCTTCCTCCTCCTCCTCCTCCTCCTCAGCCTACCTAACATGAAGCATGAAGATGCCAAGAGTAAAGCCCTCTATGATGATCCACTCCACTTAATGAATAGTAAATATATGTTTTCTTCCTTATGATTTTCTTAACATTTTCCTTACTCTGACCTACTTTATTATAAGAATACAGTAATATATAACATAGCACTTACAAAATATGCATTAATCAACTATTCATGTTATCAGTAAGGTTTCTCGTCAACAGTAAGCTACTAGGACTTAAATTTTTCGAGTGTCAGAAGTTATAGATGGATTTTGGAATGTTTGGAGGTCCATGGCCCTATGTTGTTCAGGGTTCAAATATACTTTAATTTTTCAGAGAATATTTGAGACAGAAGAGAAGACCAGTGTTTGATATAGTTCTTGAATTTGAGATATTTGATTTTACTGCATCTTATATATCATTTAATCATCTTGTATATCATTTAATTTTTTTCTAAAAAAAGTCTTAGGAGGTTGTATATTCATTTCTTAGGTTCTGATTTTGTTTAACTACTAAGTTAAATATGAATGAATTGTTCATTCTACCTAAAATAACTTCTTATACTTACAGGCCTGCTCTATTGCTTAATGTTTGAAATAAATGGTTTACATGTTTTTGTGGAAATGAGTACTTCTGTATCTCACGTCAAAGTCCTACCCATATATTGTTCCCAAGCAGTTCAGACTTACCAAAAAACCTTAATCAGTTCTCATCTTTCACTGGTAATGTTTTCTTTGGTTTTGTTCTTGTTTATTTAGTTCCTACTCTAAGCATACAAACCTAACAGTATAATCCATTTGCCTGTGTTTGTTCATCCCATTAAACCGCCTTTTAAGGGCAAGGAGCAAATAAAAACTGTAAATCTCAAACTACTTATTGCAATGTCAGGCACCTGGGAATGCACAATAAATATGAGTGGATAACAAATTGTGGAGTGTCGAGAGCCATGAATAAAGACAAGGAGAATAGGAATCTAGCGCCACACGACTCTAAAGCAACTTGCCTTGCCCTGAAAAACCTTTGGAGTTAAGGTCAGGAAATCATCAAGTTTTGTGTTGATTTGCTCTATAACATTCTCATTTGTATAGTGCAGGGGGCATAATGCTTAGTATTGATTTTACTCTGACGATTGCTTAACAAGCACAGTTATGCCTAAGTGACTGATGAGACAAGTGATCTGCCAAGGTGGCAATGGGACAAAAGAAATGTATCTACTGTGAAGGTAAAACAATTAGAATGAAATATACTGACCAGGTTTTGCAAGTATTGACTTGCTGAATCAAACTATAAGTGTGTCTTTTCTTAATAACCGAAGTTAAATGAATTGCATAGATATATCAACATACCTGTGCAGGATATCTGCTTGATTTCTGAATTTGGTTCCCAAATAATTATACTGATTATTCTTATATAGTGAAACTGAGATTATTTGCCTTATATTGCATAATCATCATTGTATTTTTTAAAGTTCTGCCTTATCTGAAAAAGGAAAGTCTCTTCGTTTTTTTCTTTATTGAAGTATAATTTACATATCATGTCTTTACTCCATTTTAAGTGTACAATTAAATGATTATTAGTAAATTTACCAAGTTGTACAGCTATTCACATAAATAAGTTTTAGAGGGTTTCCTTCTCCCTATTGAGTTCCCTAATACTCATCCCCAAATACACTTCAAGCTTATCCCTCCCCTTCACAGTGCTCACCACATCCCTCAGATGTGGGTTAGCCTCCCACCCCCTGAATCCCTCGTGAGCACCGCCACCATTTGAGCACCATAGTGTTAATCAGTCAGTACCAATTTGATGGCGAGTACATGTGGAGCCCATTCTTCTGGTCTTGTGTCACTTCACTTTGAATAATGGGCTTAAGCTTAATCCAGGATAATATAAGCAATGCTAGCTCACTGTCATTTCTTAAAATTGAGTAATATTCCATTGTAAACATATACCAAATTTTAATAATCCACTCATGAATTGATGGGCATAAGGAGATGAACAGAAGCTTTTCCAAAGAAGATAGAATAATGGCCAGCAAACATATAAAAAAATGTTCAAGATCTCTAATCATTAGAGAAATGCAAATCAAAAGCACAATGAGATACCACCTAACCCTCGTGAGATTGGCCTCTATCAAAAAATCCCAAAACAACAAATGCTGGAGAGGATGTGGCAAGACAGGAACACTCTTACACTGCTGGTGGGACTGCAAATTAGTGCAACCTTTGTGTAAAAGAATTTGGAGATTCCTCAAAGAGCTAAAATTAGAATTACCATTCAATCCAGCGATAGCATTATTAGGCATCTACCCAAAAGAACATAAGACATTCTGTTATAAAGACATCTGCACCCGAATGTTTATAGCAGCACAATTCACTATTGCTGGGTCTTGGAAACAAGCCGAGTCTCTTCATTTGACAACAGAACACTTATGCTTTTGCTTCAAACTAATGGTTGACTCTGTCTTTCTTTTACACAAATATGAC
>CAUYRT010092560.1:0-21584 GCA_963574885.1 Lepilemur ruficaudatus | reverse complement strand
CTTCGGCCTCCCACAGTGGTAGGATTACAGGCATAAGCCACCCCGGTCAATTTTTTTGGAGTTTATTACTACATTTCTCTCCAAAAGTTATCTTGGGAGTTTCTTATAGGGATATGGTGACAGCCTAGTTCCAAGTCTTCTTACTTCTCCTTGGGAAAAAAAATGTAGGAAACTATAATTACTGGTGAAACTAGGCATAGAAAAAAACTACAAACTCGAACTTATGTATTTGTGGCCCAAACCACCCCAATCCAGCAGAACCAGTACAGGGAAGCCACAACTGGGGCACTGGCTTGGTAGACACAGTGGGGTAGATCCGAGAATATATGGGGGCCTAGTGGTGGCAAATTCCAAATAATTAGCAAGTATTAACCCTCAGAGGCCTGAGAGGGACCCACCCTGAGAGGGAATGGCTACCAATAGGATAGAGAGTTTGGACTTGTGTGTTGGAAAGGCGTAGAAGGTATGAAAAGTGCATGGAGGCCTCTGGGGGCAGAGATTTAAGAATAGGCATGACTATTTTAGTAATTTTAGTTTAAAGTTAGAATAGGGTAGTAGTCCATGACTCAACTCCCTGATCTTCTTACCCACATTCCAATAGATAATCAGAAAAGGATGGACATTCACAACACCAATGAAAGCCAAGATTGTTGGTGGATTTATTGCCACAGTACAGGAGGAATTTTTACTACAGAGCCTATAGAATTTGTCAAATAAAAAAAAAAGTAAATGAAAATCAAATCCACAAAGAGTAGGAATCAGTCTTATTTAATTTTGGTGAGTTGAGCACCCTCCTATTACATTTCATGGGAATGTAAATTGCATAAACTTTCTGGGAAGCATTTTAACCATATGCATTAGTATGCTTCAAAATATTTATACCTATTGACCCAGGAGTTGAATTTCTAGGAATTTATTCTAAGGAAATAACTGGGGATGAGGTCAAGCATTTATATACAAGAATGCTTGTTCAAGGTTATTTTTAATAGCAAAATAAAAATGTATTCTAATTTCTCCTAAATTGGAATTATTTAAGACAGTATACTATATTCATAGGACAGAATATTATGTAGACATTAAAAATTTAATTTTTCCTTTACTAGCTGGACGAAATAAAATATATAAATAAAGAGGGCTGGAAAATTCCCCCATCTGAAAACATGGCCAACTAAATATTTGTACTGATTCTTCTGCCCCAAACAACAGAAATGATAAAATGCATTATGACATTTAAAAGTATCAAAAAGGGAATAAAATAGTAATGGGTGATCAGATAGCATCGAAGTGAAAAACAGTACCCAGAGAAACCATTCTAGGGAGATTTGATTTTTGTAAGTTATGCCTAGAGTTCACCCAAGGAAGAGTATCTAATAGGAGAGCTTTCCTGCCTCGGTGAAGGACTGCAAAGGCCAGATCATCAGTGTAAGAGTGAGAGATTAGTAATGTGTCCCATACTCCTACCCCAGAGTCCAGCAAGGAAACTGGTCTTAGTGCTGAGCCAACAATCGCAAAGCCATCATTGAGAAGTTGTAACCACAAATCACCCCTCTTACACCTGCAGCTCAAATTTATTATTACTAGCATGGTTCAAGTATCTTCAAACTATCGTTTACAGTGGCCTTGGGCTGATGATGCTGGCAATTATGTGGAAGAAAAAAAAAATATAAATCCTCTCTAGAGAAATTCACTTTATCCTGGAACTCAGAGAAGTTCCACAATTCACCAAGGAAAATAAGATTATAGTCAAAAGTAAGCACACAAGGAAACAAGGCACCATGGTATATATAAGGAAGGTATGTTTGAGGAATGCCAATTTATTGAATGCCCCCCAAACTCATACATCAATAAGAAAGAGATAAGCAGCTTAATTGAAACACAATGAAAAGCCAGTTCACAGAAAAAGAGAAGCAGTTATTATAATAAATGTAGGAATAATGACTGACATCACTCATAATGAAGAAAATATGAAAAATGAGGTAACATTTATTTCCCCTATTGATTGGCAGAGATTAAAGTTGGATAATCCCAGACCTGATGAGATGGTGGGAAATAAAACGCTCTGGGCACTGTAGGTAGGAACGGCACCAACAAAAACAGCGGGAATGGCAGACAGCGAAAACATATGAGGGGACTTCAGGTCTCCGAATTATCAGACTCAACTATATTTACTATGTTTAAAGAAAGGCTTAAAAAATATCTGCAGGGAATAGAATATATTTTTTAAAACGATCAATCTAGAATAGTTGAAAAAGAACCAAATAGAAATTCAAGAAATGAAAAACATGTATTAATTAAAACAAAAACTAAGTTTGGATTTTGTAACAGGAGAAACAGCTGAAAAGCAGGTTCTGCTTCTCCCCTGGGCCCAGCTAGCTGGAAGTGAGAGAAGACTATCTCAGGCTGGAAGGAGGCCATTTTGCAGACATGAAGATTATTCACATTCTGAGTCAGTCCAAACCAGAGTTTGGACTGATTTATCGATCCAGTTTTATCTGTAACCCCTTCATTCTAAACCCTGATCCTGAACCATCGTTTTCAATTTTGCCTCTGCCCTACGCCTTGCACAAGTCACGGTAGCGCGGAATAGCCTCGTGTCGACCGTCTGACTCTAAAGCCGTTTGAGGGCGGAGCCGTGTCCGGTCGTGTGTCTAGCGACACACCTTTCCACAGAGGGAAAGCAGGTGCAAAGGCGCGGAGGCGCAAAGGAGCCCGGCGACAGAACACCTCGAGGAGGACAGCCAGCCCCGCAAGAGGAGCCCCTCCTGGTCCCGCCGAGGCAGCTTGGGAACCGCCCACGGGAACGAGCGACCATCGAGATGCGCCTCCGAGCGTCCTAGAGAGGAAACGGAAGCGGTCCTGTCCTCACGCACCTGTCTGACAGCGTCCGCAGATCACTTCCGGTCCGCGGAGGGCACGGGTGAGCGCGGTGAGGGTGAGGGGTCGCGGGTGAGAGGCGGGTCAGCGCCGCAGCCGGCGGTGGGAGGGAGCGGGGCCAGGCAGGTGCAGCTGGGGGCCTCGGCAGCGGCGGGGCTGCGCGAGAGCCGGTCTCCTTCTGCTCAGACCCAGCTGCTGGCGGCGCGTCTCTCCGCCACTGCCTCTCGCGGAACCCAGGCCCTGCTGGTCGGCACTGGAGGGGCCGCGCCGCGGTAGGCTCAGGTAGGAGCGAGGCTGATCCCAGCGGGCCAGGCCTAGCTTAACGCAGGGGTGTCCGCGAACCTGAGGAAATGTTGAACCAAAGCGTGACTCTGAAAAGTAAAAGTAATCATTTTAGAACAAGTCTTAGGACAATCATTTGAAGAGTAGCAATGGAGCATCTTCTATTTGTCAAGTGTCAGAGATGAAAGATGAATCTGGACCTTTCTTGCCTTTAGGACATCTGGTCGACGGAGACACGTTGGTAAACGTGCGCTATAGTGCAATAAGTACAGTAGTGGAGCAAACAAGTACAATAGCTAGAAAGTCACGGAGTAGAAATCCCAATTGATTCGGCAGAGAAAATGAATAGACTGAAAATGTAAAATCGGTTTAGGGGCGAAAATAAGTACACAAATATCCAATATAATATTTAGTGGGAGCTCGGGGTGTGCCTCCTACCTGTTGCTCATTCTCTATTCCAGTCAGGGTGATCTTTCCTCTTTCTGATGAGCAGAGCCCCTTCCCTGCTGCTTTGGACTTTCAGGTCTGTCTCCCCAGCCTAGGTCCTCCCCTCTAACCCCCATGGAGGAAAATGGGACTCGTCCTCCAGTCTTCTACAGGCCTCTTCTTTCTCGTGAATACTTGGATTGACATTAGTCTCTCTTTGGACTTCCCATGTTTCTTTTGTATATCATGTGGGAGGCAGTCATCATCTAGTCTCTTCTTTTTTCTATCTGAAAAGCAGGGGGAGTAGTACTCACTACACAGAATTGTTTTAAATATTAAATGAAGTGTGTGTTCACATGCTTTCTAAATAGTAAAGCCTATACAAGGTAGAATTTTTTTGGCCATTTATAATAATAGTATATATGTTGCTCCATTGTCTTCTTTAGGTGGAGCACACCATCACATGTTAGCCACCAGCAAGTTTGTTGGCTTTACTTTCAAAGTATGTCTTGATTTTATCTGCTGTTTTACCACCACCCTGGTCTGAGTCCCTGTCATCTCCTGCTTGAACTGCCATAAGTGCCGTGCTTCTTCTTTCTTCCTCTAATCTGTTGTCTGTTGACACAGGCAGAATGACTTTTGTAAAACATGTAGCTCCCCACCAAACTAAGAACTAAGAATAAAGCTCATATTTCTTACTGTGGTCCAGGGCATGAATAATCTGGTTTCTGCCTGCCTTTGCCACCTCTTTGTGTGTATCTCTGCCCTTTTACTCTGTTGAAGTGAGGAGTTTGGCTTATTATTGGACACGCAGAGTAATTTCTAGCCTCAAGGCTTTTGTCTGGAATGCTCTTTGAATGACTGGCTCATTCTTATCCTTCGGGGCTCAGCTCAGTATCATGTCTTCAGAAAAGCCTTCTCCAAGTCAGTTGTCCCCAATTAACAGAGCAGCCTACTTATTTCTTTCTAGAACTTATCCCCACTTGTAATTTTTTATTTGCTTACATTTGATTTTTTCTGCCTTCACTAGTATATGAATTTCAAGAGGGCAAACTCCTTGTCTGTCTTGTTCTCTACTGTATTTCTAGTTTCTGCATGCCTAACATACGTATATGTATGTGTATGTTTGTGTGTTGAATGTATGTTTCCTTTAGTATCGGAAGAGTGGGCCCTGGTGACTAACTCATTTTATATTATTCCCTGATTGTAGTGTTATTGTCCCAGTCAGATCCTAAACTATTTGTGGGTATAAGGTAAATCTTACACATTTTTTATTTATTCTCTGCACCTAATAGGTGCTTAGTAGATACTGAATTGAACTGACATAACTTTCAGGATCTATGTTCAGTCTTTTGAAAATGCATCAGAGAAAGTAATCACCATGTTCTCCAGCAGAATAGTCACTGATGTAGAGATGACTGGGACAGACTGACTTTTCATGTGTCTCATGTTCTCAAAAGGGTTCTCAGAAGACTGTCATTCTCAGTCTTCTGGGAGGGAGCGTGAAGATGCTTAAAGAGCGTCCAGGGATGGCTGAAGAGCCTCAGCAGCAAACGGGTGTTCCTGTGGTGAAACTGGAGAAAGAGTTGCCATGGGGCAGGACAAGGGAAGACTCCAGTCCTGAGACTTTTCGTCTGAGGTTTCGGCAATTCCGCTACCAGGAGGCAGCTGGACCCCTGGAAGCCCTTAGGGAGCTCCAAGAGCTCTGTCGTCGGTGGCTGAGGCCTGAGCTGCATACCAAGGAGCAGATCCTGGAGCTGCTGGTGCTGGAGCAGTTCCTGACCATCCTGCCCCGGGAGTTCTGCACATGGATGCGAGAACACACCCTGGAGAGTGGCAAGGCCCTGTTGGCCATGGTGGAGGACTTGACAGAAAGAGCGCTGGAGGCCAAGGCGGTGGGTGAGAAGGGGGATCCAGGTCTTGTGCTGTTGATGTGGGAAAAAAGTTTTAAAGAATTGAAAGATTTTATTAAACGGGGAATGGATGAGGTGTAGAACTTCCCTCCTCTGCTCCCAGACTCCCTGAGGTACTTTCTGGAAAGCAGTGGAGTTTTTAACAAGAAAAGCCCTTCCCAGGGAAGATGCTGGCGTGCAGAAAGGCCTGAAGCCTCTGCATGGCCATTAGGACGGAGGCCTGGCCATATTTTCTTTGTGCGCATCAAGTACAAAGAAGGCAGTTGTAACTGTTTTCAGGGTCCCTTATGGACCCAGCTCCAATTTGGGCAGAGATGCCTATGGGAATGCAGGGAATCCCTCTTTGTGAATGTTCTTAAGAATATCCTGGGAAAATTGTCCCTAGTAGTGTTGTGTCTGTGTCTGGGACATTGGCCCAGAGGGTTCCCGTAGTGATTTGGTGGTGGTGGTCTGATGACATCAAGTGACTGCACCACAAATGATTCCTTGGGACTCTGGCCATATTTCTGTCGTTCTGGTACAGTCACCTGATGGATGGCTAGGAAAGGAAACAGGACTGATGTTACGGTGTTGCTCACAAGTCCCAGTCACTCCATAGTTCAGCCTCCCTTCTACGCTGTCATCACCCTTGACTTCCTGTCTTCCTGGAGAACCCTAAGAGAGTTATTTTTCTCCTCCCAGCTCAGGAGCTTAAAAGTGGACCAAGAAGAGCCTTGTTTTTGTGAGTTTTGTCTCAGTGTGAGAGTCCTCCTGACTTTCCTTGCTCTTTTTAGAGCAACTGTTTCTCACTAGTTAATTTACTGCAGAGTGTAGGCTTTGCATGTTTTATTTTTAGCTTTTGTATTGGGAAATTTTTTTTTCTAGTCGTGAGTGTATTGTGCTAAGCTTTTAGCAGGATAGTATTTGGGCTCTTTGTGATGTTATTCATGGTGACGTTTGCCTGATATCAGGCAGGCAGAAGGGACCCTTGTCAAATGGCATGGACAGAGAAAAGTTGCTCAGGGCCTGATAAAGGGAGGTTGGCTTCCTTTTCACTTTCTTCTAATGTGCTGGGGAAGAGCTCAGCTGGTGATGACTCTTTCCTTCCTCTCCCATGAAGCTAGAATGGTTCTTTTCTTGGTTCTCTTTTTAGGTTTTAATTCAACTCCCTTCATAACAGCCTTATCCAGGCCTCATTCTAATTGGTGTTGGGAACTGTTCTTAGGTTCCATGCCATGTGCAGGGAGAGCAGGAGGAGACAGCACTTTGCAGAAGTGCTTGGGAGCCAGGAATCCACCTGGGGCCAGTAGAGGTCAAGCCCGAGTGGAGGATACCCCATGGGGAAGGAGTTCAAGGCCTAGACCAAGGCACTGAGGAGCAGCTCAATCAGGACCCTGGAGACAGGACGCAGGACTTCCAGGAGCAGGGTAAGATGCAAATAGCATGTAAAGGCACAGAAAACTGCTTTGCAGGCTATCCCATCCCCTTATCCTTTAGAAACCCAGTGATGATTAAACAAAGTTACCTGCAAGGTGTAATTCTGAATTTTCTTGGCTGCTTCCTTGACTTTGGCAGGAAATGAAATTGTTTCTTCTACCTGGACTCTGGTTTCTGGAGGGGATACCTGGGATCATGTTCTCTAATTGTTTTTCTCTTTTCCTTTCCCTCAGATCCCTTCTAGAAACCATCAGGAAATACTCAGCTGACACATAGAAATAGTTTTTTAAGTGGGCATATAAATCACATCCCTCAAAGTAATAATGTGACTTTATTTTGTTACTGAATCTCAAAGGGGCTTATTCCTAGAGTGTGACTAAGGAACATGAGGTGGTTTTCCCAGCTGAGAACAGGGCAGGGGACACCCCTGTGTGTGGGGAAAGTGTGATACCAAAGTGATTCTATCTGGAGTCTTCTGGTTCCTGAGGTTGTGTGTGTCGGGTGGGGGATACCTTTGAACAAGCTAACTACATGACAGTGCTGATTCTTCTGTGCTTTTTGTCCCTGCTCAGCTCTGCCTATTCTTCAGGCGGGTCCTAGCCTCCCTGCAGTGAATACCAGAGACCAAGAGATAGCAGCTGGTTTCTTTACAGCTGGATCCCAGGTGAGCTGTGACTGCACTTCCAGAGATCGTGATGTTGCCGTGATCGAGGTTCACCTTCCCCAAGGTTTCTCCACATAACAACATGCCCCCCCAAAAGTTGCATCATTCTCTTTTCTAGTTGTGATGGACCTGATGGTATCGTTTTCTCTGTTGTACCACTATCTCCAGGTGTTCATTTGCATTGAGCCTTATCCCTGGACCTTAAGCCAAGATTGACTTGTTGGTGTTACTTTTATAATTGTGAAGAAGATGACATTGATAGAAACCCCACAGGGCTACCTATGCTGTGACAGTCAGTCCTGAGATAAAGATCCCTTTGTGTGGATGCCTTTTATAGATGCTTCTGTTGCTGCTGTTTCTCTGGACACCCCCAACCATATCAGCTGGGGTGGGGGCTCCCAGAAGTGCTGAGCTGGGTGGTCTCTCTGGCCCACACAGGCCACACCAGGAGTTTGGGCCTTGCTAACACTCATCCCCCACAAATGGGGGTAACTGAAGCATAGATGGGGCACTTTCTTTTCCACAGGGTGCTGAGTGTTACCAGGGAGGTGGGGACGTTTCCAATGGGGAACTTTTCTGAAGGGGATGAGTCTTAAAGAGTTCCTTGAAGAAGAACAGGTGTCGTTTGGCAGAAAAAAGTGAGTCAAATCTGACTTAGCTGAAGCCATATTTAGGCAGGGTTGGATGCCAACACCATTTCTCATTCCTCTTTTCCAAGAATGTGGTTTGGGGGGGATGAGAGATGACATCAGTGTGTTTTAATTTGGTCAGACCATGCCTTCTACCATAATAGTTATTCATGGCATAGTGAATGAGAAAATGAGAATGCATTTGTTTTAACATGGCATTGTTCTTAAGACAGGGCTTGCCTAAATGTGAACTTGCCTCTTAGGGAAAATTGGTTCTAGATAAGATAGTAGATAGCAGCTCCTAGCCTCTGTCAAGCTTGAGGCGTGAGTGGAGGTGACTGCAGAGTGGAAATGGGGTGCTGCGGTTGTTAGGGGCAAGCTGAGACACCACAGCCGAGGCTCAAACAAGTCAATTGTTCTCATTAGACTGCTGGGAGATAGGTGGTTCTGCTCCTAAGGCATCAGGGTCCAGGGTCCTTCTGTTGTCTCACTCTGCTCTTCCCTTGTGTCATCCTCTGTGTTTGCTCCTGCTTTCGGACTGCTCCTCCTTAGGATTCTTTCTTTATCCATAGCAGTCTCCTTTTGTTCCAGGGGTTGGGACCATTTAAAGATATGGCCTTGGTCTTCCCTGAGGAGGAGTGGAGGCACGTGACCCCAGCCCAGATAGACTGCTTTGGGGAATATGTGGAACCACAGGACTGCGGGGTCTCTGCAGGTAAGATTCTGTTTCTAACCCACAGGTAAGAAACTGAGGAGTTTTGAAAGCTCAGGTCCTGGTTTCTGCAAAGTATGAAACTTTGCCAGTCTCAAAGTATGACTGGCAAAGGATTTCATGGCAGACAAGTGAACAAGTCCAGAGGAAAGGTGGTTTGGTGCATTCCTGTGTGGAGAGAGGAGCTGGATGACAGAGCAGGAAAACACGAGGCCGTTAGTCTGGCTATAGTGAGGTAGGTTGCTCATTAGGATCCCCAGATACTTACTCTGTGACCGTGACTAAGGGTACCAGGAGCTTGAGAGCAAGAGAAAAACAGCAAAAGATGGAGTGTCTGATCTTGTTCATTCAGCAGATATTTATGAGTGCTCCCTGAATGCAAGCCTCACATTAGTAGCTTTGTGTTCCTGCAGGAAGTGGGCTGGACTGAAATACATGAAATTGTGGGAGCACACAGTGCATGGAGGAGGGCAGGGGGATGCACAGTGGGATCTTAGCCATGGGAAAGGTTGCTGCAGGTGGAGTCACAGGAAGCAGGGTCTAGCTGGCCTCAGGTGGCCTGGTTTCACCTGGGGTCAGAGGCTTTGGGGATGTGGCCATCACGTGAGTGACAGCAGCTCATAGGAGGAGGTCCAGGGTGAAGGCCCAGGGGGCAGTCAGCACCATGGGGCTTGGAGCGTGCCAGGGTGCAGCCTGGGTGGAAAGAGAACAGTGGGGAGAGGAAAACAATATGGCTGGAACGGCCCTCTCCATGTTCCCCCCTGAGACTCTTATCTTTCCTTTCATAACTTCTTATGAGTTGTGCACTGACCACTCCTCTGTAATGATCCCACCTGGACTTTCCTCATTTTGAAATTTGTTGAGGGATGAGCAAGAGTATCATCATGCTTCCTCCAGGACATGAGGGAATCCATCCTGGCTTTACCATTTGCTAACCATGACCTTGGACATCTTACTTCACCTTTTCAGGTCTAGTTCTCAGTTGTGAAATGGGGCTGCTCATAGAACATGGCCTTACAGTGCTGTCAGGATGAAAGGAGATAATTCATCTACATGTGTGGCAAACGTGATGGTGTCAGATTGTTTTATGAGTTGTGGAAATATTATTAAGTAATTCTTTTATGAGTTAGCATTTATTTATTTACCCATGAAGATGTATTTGGCACTTACTGTGTGGCCAGTGCTCTGCTGTCACTATGAAGAGTTGAAAGGCAAGGAGCTTACCTCTAGGGTCTCGCAGTTCAGGTGAAGAGGCCAAATGCATGTAATGGTGGTCATGATGTAGTGTATGGGGTCAGGGCAAGACCTGGGTACAGGGCTAGGTTGTCACAGCATGACAGTGACGTGAGTGGTTGAAAGATGCCAGCATGTTTTACATAGAGAAGAGATGTGCCATGCTGTAGTGGCAAAGGATGTGGAAACCTTCAGGGATAACTGCACAGATCAGGGGCTCCTGTGACATGCCCCAGACAGAGGTGGCAGCCTCCCAGCACCATGATCCTCAGGGAGGTACTTCTGCCAGTGATGCTACTGTGTGAGGTAAAGATTCTGCCCTCTCATTCTCAGAGTGTTTTCACACACTCCTGGCCATTTCTGACTGTTCTAGAGATTCTGGTTCTGTGCTTGTCTCTCACCAGCTCAGTATTTCAGAACAACCCATGTGTGTGCCTAAGCCTTTGTGCTTAGGCTGGGTGATGGGACTGTCCATTTCCAAGTGTTCCAAGTGTTCTATCCACTAGCTGTCCCAGCCATCAGGTCTTCCTGAACTTCATTCTCATGTCATCCAGCTCTTACGTTGACAGCTGTGTGGGGCTGGACCTGAGCTGCTTCATCAGTAGAGGATGGACATATGGGAGAAAAGGTTGGGCCACATGGGTTCTCAGATCCCTTCCAGTTCTTGGTCTGTTCTCATTAGAGAATGATTAACTGTAAACCTAGTGGTCTGTGTTGTAATTGCAGTAATGGTAATGAGGAGGGTGGAGACATAGGACTGGGATGGAGTAGGAATTTAGAAGGTGATTTGGAATCACAGAGGCAAAGAATACCATGTGCACAAACCTGAATGTAGGAATCTGTTGGCTGGTTCCCAAGATGGTGAGGACCCTGGGGTGAAATAGATGAGTGTTCAGAGGAGTAAGAAAGAGGCTGGGGTAAATAGAGGGAGGCCAGCATGAGGACTATGGGTGCTTTGTTTTAAAATTTTCTGGCACACACTAATGTAATGGAAGCTTTACTTGAGGAAAATTGAATTGATAGCAGGGTACAGTCAGCCTGGAGGGTTGAAGTAACATAGGCACAAGGGTAAGAGCAGGAACCAGGCTGATGGCTGTGAAGAAAGGGGTTTACTGAAATCTAAGGATTGTCACTGATTAGCCAGAGGAAAGGAAAAAGAAGAGTCAAAGAGGAGTCTAAGATCTCGGCTAGCGGACTGGAAAAATGATGTTACTACTGCCAAAAAGGGAGGGAAATGTTTTCCTAAGGGGGAGAATGGAGGGTTCCATTTGTTGAATTTGAGGTCCAAGTAGAGGGTCCCTGGAAGTAGCTGGAAATCATGTACCTGGTCTGGGGGCTAAAATAATACTACTTACCATTGATATCAGATCCATGTGTACAGCAGCCTTCATGAGTGTACAGTCCATTTTGAAGGTCAAGATTGTAATACTCGGAGAGGTTATTTGATTTTTTTCCACGATCACATAGCAGTTGAGTAGCCAATGCAACATTCAAAACCATTCTCTTTCTCTGACTGGATCTTTCTCCGACTGTCTGTTTGTGCTTAGATATTTCATTGTATTTATTTTACATCAGCTTTATATTTTGACCTTTTATTGTAAAAAGTTTCAAATGTACAGAAAAGCTAAGACTATTATAGTGAACACACACCTTTATCTAGATTCAATAATTAACATTTGCCATATTTATCTATAAAATGTGTATATGTGGTTTTGGAAGGATTTGGAAGTTGGGGACATCTCGATCTTTCATTCTTAAATACTTCAGCGTGTGTCTTCTTTTGTTTTTTTATTTTTTATTTTTTTTTGAGACAGAGTCTCACTCTGTTGCCTGGGCTAGAGTGCTGTGACATCAGCCTACCTCACAGCAACATCAAACTCCTGGACTCAAGCGATCCTCCTGCCTCAGCCTCCCAAGTAGCTGGGATTACAGACACGCGCCACTATGCCCGGCTAATTTTTTCTATTTTTAGTTGTTTGGCTAATTTCTTTCCATTTATAGTAGAGATGGGGTCTCACTCTTGCTCAGGCTGGTCTCGAACTCCTAAACTCAAGCAGTCCTCCCGCCTCGGCCTTCCAGAGTGCTAGGATTACAGGCGTGACCACGCCCGGCCAGCATGTGTCTTCTAATATTGACATCCCAACATAATGCAATATTATAATTTCACCTAAGAAAATAAACATAATTTCAATATATAATATCTAGCACATAATCAGCTTTACCCAGGATCTAGTTAAGTTCCATTCACTGCATTTAGTCTTAATTTTACTGTTTATGACGGCTCCAAACTGGAAACTACTCAAATGAACATCAGTGAAATTAATAAATAGATTGTGATATGTTCTCACAATGAAATACTATACACCAATGAAAAAGAACAAGCTATATTAATAGTTACACATTGACATGGGTGAATCTCAAAAATATGATGAGCAGAAGCAGCCAGAAACAATGTATAAATCAATGACAAAAAGTTCAAGAACAGACTAAAGAGTCTGGACAATGTGTCCCCTTTGGGACCAGGGGATGGCAGGGGAGCTTCTGGGTGTTGGTTATGTTCTGTTTTTTGAACTGGATGCTGTTTACACCGTGGGGTTCGTTATGAAAATTCTCTGAGCTCTACCTATGTGTTTTGTACACTTTCACTTTCTTGAAGAGTTTATAAAACAAAAGAGTAAGTCTGAGATGATTTTTGTGTATTCCATATTTTATCAAAGGAGAAGGCACATAATGTCAGTTAGTTTCTTTTTACCTTCTCATGGACTATCCTGAAAGGACTCTTTCCCCCTTTAAGTGCCACTTGTCATTTGTCTTTTTCTCTTTCTTTCTTCTCTTGGCCTCTCTGCTCCCTAGTACCTGTTCCTGCTCTTTTTTCCCCCTTCCCCTTCCTCTTCCAGAAACAACTTTTCTCTTCATTTAGAGAGAGTGGAAGAGGGATCAGAATGAGGACAGAAGGATCAAGCTGAGCATTTCAGTGGCACCATGGTCCTTTCAGTCCTGATAAATATGCTTATGTAGGGGCTCATTCATTCTGTCAGCTGATAATAAGCATCTTCCCTGAGTCAATCCCCTGCCAGGATCCCAGGAGACCCAGTTAAGGACACTGGTTATGGGAGGGAGCATGTGGGCAGGGACAGGGGCCTGAGCTCGCTGTGGAGGGTCTGGAGGGCTGCATGCCACCTTGTGCTGGAGCAGCTTTATAATCATGGGGGGGAAGGCAGGACATCTGGAGGAGTGGAAATTAGCATTTCTGACAGGGTCACATGTAAGTAAGTGCCGAATAATAATGTGCTTATTGAGTATATCCGTGCTGAAGAGTCCTAGGGTAAGAGAATAATCAGGGCATGTTTCTTAGAGGAAAACATTGAGTTAGATTTTGAAAGAAATGAAAGTCTGGATTAGTAGAAAGCTGAGTGGGAGGGCACTAAAATTTGGAAGACTATTCTGTAAAAAGCCCTCGAGGTGGAAAGAGGTAAAGGAAAGAGAAGGAACTGTGAATGGGACCCTTCAGAAGCAAAGTTCTAACATATAAATGTCCTTTCGTGGCTGCCACAGAGTCAGTCTTTATCTCCTTTCTCCTGTAGGCATTGGGAGCAAGGAAAAGGAGGCCAAGCCCCAGCAGGAAGAGCTGAAAGGGGCTCTGGCTGCACTGCCGGCTGAGAGGTTTGGGGAAGCTGATCTTCAGGGCCCTGGGCTGGGACGGGCCCGTGAGCAGGAGCCAGGTGGCTCTGGGGGTGGCGTGCCCGGGCTTCCTCCTCCCCAGCATGGCACTCTCCCTCTGCATGGTGACCTCAAAACCCACAGCTCCTTCTGGAAGCCTTTCCAGTGCCCTGAGTGTGGAAAAGGCTTCAGTCGGAGTTCCAATCTGGTCAGGCACCAGCGAACCCACGAAGAGGAGAAATCCTATGGCTGCATGGAGTGTGGGAAAGGCTTTACCCTGAGAGAGTACCTGATGAAGCACCAGAGAACCCATCTGGGGAAGAGACCCTACGTGTGCAGTGAGTGCTGGAAAACCTTCAGCCAGAGACACCACCTAGAGGTGCACCAGCGCAGCCACACCGGGGAGAAGCCCTACAAGTGCGGAGATTGTTGGAAGAGCTTCAGCCGGAGGCAGCACCTGCAGGTGCACCGGAGGACGCACACCGGGGAGAAACCCTACACTTGTGAGTGTGGCAAGAGCTTCAGCAGGAACGCCAACCTGGCCGTGCACCGGCGTGCCCACACCGGGGAGAAGCCATATGGGTGCCAGGTATGTGGGAAGCGCTTCAGCAAAGGGGAGCGGCTGGTCCGACACCAGAGGATCCACACAGGAGAGAAGCCCTACCACTGCCCTGCCTGCGGGCGAAGCTTCAACCAGAGGTCCATCCTCAACCGGCACCAGAAGACCCAGCACCGCCAGGAGCCCCCAGTGCCGTGAAGGCACCATGTGGCAGGCAGTCTTGTCGGAGGGGTGTCATTCATCTTACTCGCTGAAGGGCCTTGGGGGTGTGGGGTGATGGCCTTCAGGAAGGCCCTTTGACACATTACCCTTCCACCTGTTCTCAAACATAGGAAAAAGGCAAGGCCTACTTTACTTAGAGCTTCCAGAGAGCATAGCTGAGTCCATCTCTTACCCAAGTGGTGCTAATCGCTTTTCTTACCATCTTTTAGGGAAACTATCTCCTGAGCTTTTGTTTATGCTGAGGTTTCTCTCCTTCAGTGGGGTGTTCAAATTTACCTGCCGAGCAAAGCTAGCAGTAAAGGCAAAACTTTGTCACATGTTGGCAGCTGGTGCCTCATTTTTCTGAGGGTTCTTTCCTGCCTGCACAATCATTAACTCAGTCTCTCCCTCACCCACTCTCTCTTTTCCATTTTGCAAATATTTATTGAACACCTACTATGCTGCTGGCCCTGGGAATACAGTAGAGTAGGAGACAGATAACACCTAGTTCTCACAGAGGTTGTGCAGTGAGGTGGGGACGCACACCAACTGTCAATAACCCAAAGTATTCTCAACTGCGCCTGTACTAAGTGCCAAGAGAGGGTCTTGTCTGTTCATTCTGCCCTGCCTGCTCCTGCATTGGACCTTCCCACCCCGGTTGGGATGTTCTCTCAGGCAGCCTTGTTTATTACACTATTTGTAGTCTCTTTTGTGTCTGGCTGTAATGTTCTACCCTCATCTTTAAAATTTCCCCATTTGTTACTCCTTGCCCTGTAACAACTGTCAACATACAAACTATTAGGAAATTAATATTTTGGTATTGATTATTGAATAAATATAAGAGTATTTTAAAAAACATTCAGTTCTGTAAAAAGATCTAATTAAGTTTGGAAGATGAACTAGTATTAATGCCCTATATTCGATGGCACTTTATAGTATACAAAATGCTTTGCTCTATTTCTCATTTGATTCATTCCACACGTATTTATTGAGGCTCTGTAACGTGCCAGGAACTCTTGTGGGTGTTTGAGATACATTCGTGAATAAAATGGGAGGAAAATCCCTGACCTTGTAGAACTTACATTTTAGCGAACGTACTTTATCTTCAGAACCTGCGGATACTCTTGTGAATCCTCTGGGCCTGGGATCCGAGTCTGTATTCTGGGTCCTGTCAGCATCTTGCCCTGAAAGCATTTTCCACCTACCTCTGGTTACTGAATGGTCTCTGTTCTCTAGACCCTTATCATCCAAGACACTGGGGGGTCCTGGACGCCAACTGGGGATGATGAAGTGGTTAGTGACCTGTTTTGCATGAGTGCCAATTCAGGAAAAATAAAGACATTTATAGGCATTTAAAAATACATTTCTTTGAAAATGAGAAGATGCAGTGTTTGTAACTGTTTAAGCTTCCTTATGTTGCCAACACTGGAGTGTTTCTTTTCTGTTTAAAATTCTGTAAACTGCATAACTAGCATGGACTGCTCTGCTGTGTCACTGTTGTGCTGTGCCTTTGAACACTGGCTGCTGAGTGAGTGAGTTTGTCTTTTGACAGTGTACTGTAATTGTAAAATGTTGTTTGTCTCCTGGTGCCTCTTAATGTCATATTCTTTTACTGAGTTTTTTTTCTTCATTTTCCACTGTATATAAGATAAATGGTAACAACTGACACAGTTGTATTACTCAGTCCACTTTGGAACTCATGATTTTGTCTCATTTTTTGGCAGGCAGCCATGGTGTTTAATTTTGATTCAGCAAATGACCCTCCTGGTTCCTCTGGCCCATTGGCTATGCCCAAGAGGCTGTGCTGACCAGGGTGTAAGTGTATCTGAAATATACACACCAGGCTGCTGCTGCTGCTCAGCCATGCATGCCAAGGTCCATATGCAAAATCAGTTCTTTTTTTCCCTAATTCTCAGTCTAGGCAAGGCTAACAGCCTTCTGCCAACCAGACCCCGCGGGAGGCTTCTGGTCTGAAGGATGTCGGGCTGACTGGGCCTGAGCGTGGCCTTTCCCAGAGCTTGGTATCCCAAAGCCAGGCAGGGACTATGGAGGTGGGATTGGGAGAGTGGCTGGGAGTTGCTCATCGATGGTCTGTTTACCTGAATTAAATTGTTGATGTGCTTTGATCATACACTCAGCCAGCAGGCCTCTGGGTTTTCAGCAAGTTTGGAATCTCTTGACAGAAGCTCCAGTAGGACCTGGGCCTTGCCAACTTTCCCATCTGGCCTCTTATCCTGTCTGCTGTGAGGCCAAAACTTACGGACAATGTCTCAAAATAAGCCTCAATTAAAGGGGAGTTTTTCCCATGGAATTGTTGTAGCCCTGTTTTTCATATCTATTTAAATGTCAAGAAATGTTATCTATATTTTTTAATTTTCTAGAATTTATTTTAGCATATTATGGGGGTACGAATGTTTAGGTTACATATATTGCCCTTGCCTCCCCTCCTCCCCCATCAGAGCTTCAAGTGTGTCCATCCCCCAGATGGTGCACATCTAGAAATTGTTTATAGTAGAAAATTTCAAACATATATAAATGAATCCTCATATATTCATCATTTGACTTTAACAATTATAAACTCATAGCCAATCTTGTTTCATCTCTACCCATTCTTTCCTACCTGTCTTCTCCCACTGAAGTGTTCTGAAGCATATCCCATATGTTGTTTATAAATATTTCAGTGTGTATCTCTAAAAGGTAAGGGCTCTTTTAAGAAAACCACAATGCTATTGTACCTTAAAAAAAAAATCAACAATTTCTTTTTTTTTTTTTTTTTTTGAGACAGAGTCTCACTCTGTCGCCCAGGCTAGAGTGAGTGCCGTGGCGCCAGCCTAGCTCACAGCAACGTCACACTCCTGGGCTCAAGCAATCCTTCTGCCTCAGCCTCCCAAGTAGATGGGACTACAGGCATGCGCCACCGTGCCCGGCTAATTTTTTCTATATATATTTTTAGTTGGCCAATTAATTTCTTTCTATTTATAGTAGAGACGAGGTCTCACTCTTGCTCAAGCTGGTTTCGAACTCCTGACCTTGAGCGATCCACCCGCCTCAGCCTCCCAGAGTGCTAGGATTACAGGCGTGAGCCACTGTGCCCGGTCCAAAATCAACAATTTCTTAATGTCAGAACATTCAGTTAATGAATTTTAATAACCACCATAATTTTTCTGTACATTGTAATTTGTTGCTTTGTCTTCTAAGTCTTTTAATCTGTAGTAATCCTTTTTTTCTTGACGTTTATTCATTGAAAAAACTGGATCATTCTATGGAGTTTTTTAAATTCTGAATTTTTCTGTTTGTATACCCATGGCATTGTTTAACATTTCTCTGCCCTCTGTATTCCTGAAAACTTAGAGGTACAGGGGTGTAACCCGATCAATATTTTGCATTTTGGCAAGAACACGTAGATGGTGGCATGTCTGGTTGTTTCTCTTTATGTGATGTTAGGAGCCTAGATCTGTTTATTTCTTTAGTCCTATAAATTAGTCCTGTTCATCATTTAGTAGCTGGAATACTTCTGTAAGAAATTTCCCTCCATTACTATTAGGCTAAACTTAGATACAGTTCATACAGGAAAGTCAGGATAAATGCTTGATCATCTCTTTTATTTGTCTGTTTTTGCAATAATCAGCTAGTTGCTTTACTTCCTGTAAAGGTGACCAATTTTTAAAAAATCATAATGTGTTCATGGATTTAAACATATTTGTTATTGATCAATCCACTGCAGTTATAATTTGATGCTCAAATAATTTCACCTTTGACCAGTGGGAGCCTCTTCAACTTGGCTGCTGATCCCTTTCAACACAAACCTAATCATCATTGACAGCTTCTTTGCTTTCTGGTATAACAAGATGTTCCAGGCTCATCTCATGTTTCCTGCCCCTTTTGAGTTTGAAAGGGAGTGCTGTACATTATGTTAGGACACTGGTGTAAACTGGGACTCTCCAGGGCAAACAGATGTTTAGTCACCTTACATAGATCCCTCATTATGCATGATAGGGTGTCTGCAGTTCCCTCACATGGTGGCAGTGTTGTTTGCCATTGGTGTCTGGCTGTCAGTGCCATGCTGCTGGATCATGAGGGGGGCTGTTGTTCCCAGAGGTGTGACTTTTGAATGGGAAACCCTCTTTTCTCCCCTGGGTGGTGGTAGGACCAAGTAACTGTCCAAGGTCTATCCTGGGGAGCTATTTTATCAAGAAAGCTTGATACTTGTCAAAATGTGTGCCGTGAGTGTTGTCTGCAGGCTGATTGCACTTAAATACTTTAAGTACTTGTTTTATCCCAGCTGAGCCATAAGTAGAAGAAGCTTTGTTTCTTAAAAAACAAGCTGGTGACTTTACAGTAGGTTCTGGGTCTGTAAGAATGACTAAACTTCTGAACTCTATAGTTGCATGGTTCTAGGATGCCAAGGACCCTGTTTCTCTCATTGTATCCCTAAGCACGCAGCCCCAGGCCAAGACTAGAGCCAATCTGAAATGGTGTTTGCTAATAGAAGGATCATCTTACCTTATGCCCCACATTGGAAGAGAGGACTCTGAGCCAGAAAGTCTCCCTGCAAATGGCCATGAGCAAGGTCAGCTGAGGGTCTCTCATATTTATTCATTGCTGACCCTTTTTTCTTTTTCTTGTTCAATTAATTTTTCCCATGGGGTCAAATCATCTCATTATTCCCCATCACTGCAAATGCACACTGAGAAAAGACCTTTTCTTCATGTTGTCAACTTTTCTTCACATAATTTTTACAGGATTGAGGTGAGATTTTATTGCTATTATTGTGGTTTTATGGTCAGAGACCCAGGAAAGCCTGAATCCCGCCCTGCTAATCATCCTAATCCCTGGAAACTCAGAGAACAGTACCAGCCTGGGCTCCAGGTACCACTTTATAAGCATCTGAGCCACATCCAGTGTCCTCTATCATTGGGCTTGCTGGGAACAGGTGAGTTGGAAAATAGTCTAGGTCTGCCTTGCTCTCCCCACTCTTAGCCCCAAATCTGAATTGAAGACCTGTGGGTTCAGACCCACCGTGGACAAAGGGAGATTGCTGACTGGATCCCACGTGGGGACTTCAGCAAGATGCATGGGTAGAAGAGGACTAATCACAATCAGGGCCAGGCTAGGAGGAAGGCAGCTCCATCCCCAGATGCAGACACTGTGGGGCACACTGCCCTTCATGGAATAGGGGCCAAAGATCTCCTTGTGTTCTGACCAAGTAGATATATAATTCTTTTTCTTTCAATGATGTCAGAGAGATTTAAAGGGAATGGGTTAAGGCAAAATGGGGAGAAAATCATTAGTGTTCTTTATCCAGTGTTTGCTGTTTTCATTGTTGTCATTATCACAGTCATCATCATCATCATCATCACCATCATCATCTACCGCAGAACATTTTTATTGCGTTGTTTTAAACCAGGCACTGTGATAGATTCTTCTGAGTCTGTGGTAATTAAGATGAACAACGCCTTTTTGTAGAATTTAAAAAGGACCCAGTGTTCCCATTTGGGGTAGAGTTTGGGGTGAATATGAACGATGCCAAGAAGAGCATGAAAATGGCTGTCACAGAATTGGAGTTCTGTGGAGCTCCAGAGGGGAAAGAAGACCCCTTCCTGGCTAGGGTTAATGGAGGGGCTTCTTGAGGAACATCGGATTTGATCTGAGCCTTGAAGGACAATTAGAATTTTATAGAAATGGCCAAGATGGACCTATCCAAACAGCATGAGTGGGGACTGAAAAATCACGGAGTGCTTGGTAGAATGGTGAATTCTAGACTGACTGGAGCAGACTCAAATGGCCAGAAATTAGAGGGGTCTGGACTAGAAGGCAGTTATAGTAATCTTCTGAGAAATTCTCTTTTCTCCATTGTACCCTTTGCAGCCCAGGATATTACTCTGTTGGGTAGGAAACCGTATGTAACTTCTCCAGCCACAAACTCATGTGTATGAGGCCTTTCTCTCTTGTGTCACTATCTAGGAAAACTCGTGGAGAAGCTCATTCATAAGGACTCGGATGGCCCATTCCCTTCATGTTCTTCACACCCACAGAACCAATGCTAGGCCAGGTCTCCCTTGTTTCCTTATCACATATATGTGCCTCAGAAAAGGCAGAATTAAACTGAAACAAGGGTGACCCCCATGCTGAATCTGAATATACTCTCTATGCAATGGGCAAAGTCACAGTGGATTAACTCTCACCTATGTTAATAATCAAATTGGAGCTTTGAAAAATGCCCTGTGTAATCAGTGATTATGATGATCAAAAATACTCACTTGCTACTTTTCACTGATTCAGCTGTATAGATTCTTCCTTAATGTGCATGAAGGCATCAGAAAATACTTTTTGTAAGGAGGTGTTTATTGATTGGCTCAGTATAACACTTTTTATAGAATATAACAAATAACACAGACATGAATGCTACTACTAGAGTCACAACAATAATTCTCATTTTCTTTAAAAATTGTTGATAAAATAGATGAGAAATGTGTATTCTCTGATCACAGCTGAGAAGGACTCAATGGTATTAACTGGGGGTGGGTGGAGATCATCCTATGAGAACCAGAGAAGCGGAGTCCGCCTATCTGGCACTGGTTTAGTCACCTCCTTTTTATTACACAATATACGGTATTCTACACAGACGTCGAGAGAGCTCAGTGAATGTGCAAAATCTCTAATCATTCTTCAAGGGCAGTAGGCTAAGCCGATCTTCATTTCTTGGTTTTATTCACAGAGTAAATTGGGGTCGCTGGTGTTCTTAGATGTAGCTTTCTTGAACAGAGCAGAATTCCTCAGGGAAAATCAGGTTCCACTTATGGTCCCACGTCTTTTTTTTTTTTTTTTTATTTAAAAGAAGTTTATTCTGAGCCAAATTTGAGGACCATGACCCGGAGCCACTCCCAAGAAACCTTGAGCAAGTGGACTCGAGGTGGTTAGGTTATAGTTTGGTTTTATACATTTCAGGGAGACAGAGGTTACAGGTAAAGTCATCAATCAATACGTGGGAAGCATCTGGTCCCACGTCTTAACT
>CAUYRT010092559.1:0-22597 GCA_963574885.1 Lepilemur ruficaudatus | reverse complement strand
CTGGGACTACAGGCATGCGCCACCATGCCCAGCTAATTTTTTCTATATATTTTTAGTTGGCCAATTAATTTCTTTCCATTTTTAGTAGAGACAGGGTCTCGCTCTTGCTCAGGCTGGTTTCGAACTCCTGACCTTGAGTGATCTGCCCACCTTGGCCTCCCAGAGTGCAAGGATTACAGGTGTGAGCCACCGCCTGGTCTAAATGTTACTTTCATATATTAATCCACTTAATTCTCAAAACAACCCTATGAGATAATCCTCATGATTATCCCTTTTATGGATGAAGAAAACTAATGTACACAGAGATTAAATAACTGTCCCAATGACACCCAGGGAGTGGGCAAAAGACAAGACTTTAAACCCAGCCTCGCTCTAGTGGCAATACTCTCAAGGAGTATCCTAGCCTATCTACAGAAAATTAAGCTCTAGTAGTTGAGGAAGGCAAGTGAAACATACAGGTCTCTGTTAAATATGATGCTGCCCAGCATAATGGAAAGAGCATAGGACTCAAATCAACAATGTATATCCTCTACTTGGGAGGCAGAGGTGGGAGGATTGCTTGAGCCCAAGAGTTCAAGGCCAGTAAAGAGACCCAACTCACTCTCATTTTTTGGTAGAGACCAGGGTCTCACTATGTTGCCCAGCTGGTCTCAAACTCCTGGCCTCAAGTGATCCCCTTGCCTAGGCCTCTCAAATTATTGAGATTACAGGTGTAAGCCACCATGCCCCTTGGAGACCTGTCTCTTAAAAAAAAAAGGATGTCCTGTGTTTTCATGCAGTCCATTGAAATTACCTTAATCCCCACTCCACTGTGGAATGAATTCCTAGTTGCCAAACCCAAATGGTTTTTTTCAGCCCTCATTTTATAGGACATTTACATGACTGATGCCATTGACCTTTTTCTGCTTGACATTGACTTTCTTTGATTTGTAATGCTATGTTCTTTGGTCTTATTCTAATTCCTCTGCTTCGTACTTTGCTGGATTATTTTTCTTTATTGGGGTCTTTCCCTCTTAATAGGCAGTATTACCAGCTGGATGTTCCATAGGCATTTCAAACATTCTCTTCCCCTTGTTTTCTCCATTAAACCCCTTGATGGCTAGCTCCCTGTTGCCAAACAGTGGGCAACTTTTTCAAGATCATGCAGAAAAATGGGAACTAATAGGGGCTGGTGGGAGAAAGTCTGGGAAAGTAACTCCACATTGAAATACTCCAAATAGTCATGTTTGTTCTAATAGGAAGATGAAGGGTTACACCATCAGGTCTCCAAATACCTTTGAATAAAATCAATAAAAACAGAAAAGGATGCCCTGTTTATTCTGTGATTTTCGGTTCTTGAGGAACACTTACCACACCCTATCTAGCCCCTACTCATCAAAATCCCACTGAGACCTGGCTCTAGCTTTTCATTCTATACTACCTTAGTACCTTCTCTTTTTCCCTTCACTGCCAACCAAACTACCTGTAGTTCCATTAAAAAACATGCTGTTTCAGGCAAACGTGAGATTGGAATATTCTTTTCTGCTTTACCCTAAGAATTTCTACTCACGTTTTTTTTGTTTGTTTGTTTGTTTGTTTGTTTGTTTTTGAGACAGTGTCTCACTCTGTTGCCCGGGCTAGAGTGAGTGCCTGCCGTGGCGTCAGCCTAGCTCACAGCAACCTCAAACTCCTGGGCTGAAGCGATCCTTCTGCCTCAGCCTCCCGAGTAGCTGGGACTACAGTCATGCACCACCATGCCCGGCTCATTCTTTCTATATATTTTTAGTTGGCCAATTAATTTCTTTCTATTTTTTAGTAGAGACGGGGGTCTCGCTCTTGCTCAGGCTGGTTTCGAACTCCTGACCTCGAGCAATCCGCCCTCCTCGGCCTCCCAGAGTGCTAGGATTACAGGCGTGAGCTACCGCGCCCGGCCTTCTACTCACGTTTTGCAGCTGTCTTTAAGCCGCTTCTGCGTTAGGAGGTCCCCCTACATCTCTTGGTGACCCAAATTTATATCCTTCGTGCACCCACTTTATATTAACCAGGAACCATCACACTTTATTGCATTGTTTGTTCATCTGGACGTTACAAGGAAGGACCTGAGTCTTGTTTATCTTTGTCTCCTCAATACCTGGCAAACATCTGTTAAATGAATAGTTGCATTAGTTTCCTTCATTGTCTACATTTTGATAAAGATTCTATCAGGGTTCCTGATCTGCTGAGCCAACTAGCAGTTTTCAATCTCACTACTGCGAAAGAAAAACCGTGTTTTGACTCTACAGAGGTCTCCTGACTTCGTCAGGGTCACCCTCAATGGTGCTTAATGACGCTACTACTTTGCTAACCCTCACCCCAGTGGCTGTCACCCAGCTCAAGGTCCTAGCTAAGGAGAGAGCCCAAGGACAGGCAAAGACATCCCACCTGTTTCCCAACAGGAACTTAGGCCCCTTTCGTAAACGTAGTTCCGCCAAGTTCTCTCTACAATTGACATTCCTAAGATCCAATTAAGTTTCGAGGCTCGGAGTGTTCCGCTGTCCAATAAAAAAAGGAGTTTCAGATTAGCATCAGTTTTGACCAATAGTTGAGAAGGTGAGAGTTTATTAACCTATAGAAGCAGCATGGAGAATGATGAACAGCAAAGTTGCCCAATGGACGTGCCTAAAACAGCGGGACTCGCCCCAACTGCCGGGAAGCTGGCGGCGGGGATCACTGCGGAACTCAGTCTTCACCTGGCCTCCGCCATGTTGAGCCTTGTGGGTCGTGTGGCGGCCTCCTCTGCCTCCGGGGCCTTGCGGGGACTCAGTCCTTCAGCGTCGCTACCCCCAGCTCAGCTCTTACTGCGGACAGCCCCGGCAGTGGTCCAACCTGGTAAGTGCTTTCACCTAGGGTATGAGTTCTTTTCTGCCGCCCCATGACCTTGAGCCCGGGGCCGATTGTAGCTCGGGCCTAAAGGATCTGTGGTGCTAGGAAGATACCGGGAGCAGCGTCCTGCCCTCTAGCCGGGGGAGAACAGGAACGGGTCGTCCTTGGGAGCTTTCTTCGACCTAGTTCTGGCCTGTTGTGGATAAAAAGCTTTGTTTGACGGAAAAGGTCGGGGCAGGTGTACTGACCTTCCCATGGTATGGGAGTACGAGCTCTCGAATAATCGGGTTTTGTGTTGAGGATGGGAAGGCTGTGCAGGTGTTTTCTCCATTGCTGCGCGGCCCTCCGTCTTGGACACGCCTTCTGTACCAGCAAAAGGAGGCCGGGCCTGGGCTGAATTCCCCTCTCCTTGCGTGTTAAGTCCTGGCTTCCGATGACCTTTAACTGCCCTGACCCCTAGCTCCTTCCAATACCTTTTTGTCTGTTAGCCCGAGACTATGCGGCGCAAACATCTCCTTCGCCGAAGGCAGGCGCCGCCACTGGGCGCATCGTGGCAGTCATTGGTGCAGTGGTGGACGTCCAGTTTGATGAGGGGCTACCACCCATCCTAAATGCTCTGGAAGTGCAAGGCAGGGAGACGAGGCTGGTTTTGGAGGTGGCCCAGCATTTGGGTAAGTAGAATTTGTTAGAAATAGTAAAGACCTTGCTTAGCCCAAATATCCCAAAAACCAAGCTATCTCCTTTCTATGATGATTTTTTCAAAACGACTTTCGTTCTTCTGAGTTTGCTGAAGCCACATGTAGATACTGAGAAGGAGTCTTGGTTGACTTACGTATTTCATACCAGCTACACTTCACTAAATATGATAACAGCCTGTCCTTATGTACAACCCTATAATGCCTTTATCTAACAGGGGAGAGCACAGTAAGAACCATTGCTATGGATGGTACAGAAGGCTTGGTTAGAGGCCAGAAAGTCCTGGATTCTGGTGCACCAATCAAAATTCCTGTTGGTCCTGAGACTTTGGGCAGAATCATGAATGTCATCGGGGAACCTATTGATGAGAGAGGCCCCATCAAAACCAAACAGTAAGGCCCTCTTGTTGCATTTTCACAAAGGAACTGCTGTTTCTTGCAGTTTTACACATTAAGGTGACACCTTCCAGTAAAGCAGAATTTTCCTGCAGAGACTATTTAAAATGCTGATATATTTGATTATTAAAATCACACAGTGCAGTTTTTCCTGAAGAAATTAAGGATGCAGAAATTTTGACTGACAAAAACCTACTACTTAGGACTACAGTTAGTTGAGTATTTAAGGCTTACACATACGGTTTAGGTTGAGGACTCTATAAAGCTTGCAGGTCTATTTCTTATTGGTATGTGAAGGAATGCTGTTAGGTTAGGGCTCAGTAAAATGAAAAACATTACAACAGTTAAAGTTGTGAGGGAATGAGATTATTGGTTCGAGATAATGAAGTCTTTATTGCACACAGTTGGATTAAATGCCAGATCACAATTTACCTAACTTAATATAACAAGGGGGAGATGAGACTGGACTCTCTAGTAAAAAGTTGGACTTGAGAGTTGATAGGGACATTTAAGACTATTCAGTTGTGTTCAGCAAGGTGAATAGATGTAATCTTCTCTTCTGCCTTTACAGATTTGCTGCTATTCATGCTGAGGCTCCCGAATTTATGGAAATGAGTGTCGAACAGGAAATTCTGGTGACTGGTATCAAGGTTGTGGATCTTCTGGCTCCCTATGCCAAGGGTGGCAAAATTGGTATGTTAGTGATGGGTACATATTTTCTAAACCTAATATGGGAGGGAGAAAAAAATCATAACTATGTTATGAGTGGGTATTGATATCTATCCCTCACTGATGAGTAGCTTCTGACTTTCGTTCTTCTGAGTTTACTGAAGCCAGATGCCATTCCTGAGAAGGGAAAAGATGGAAGGAAGCAAAATTTTTTAGAAGTTTACTTAATTTGGGAATGCAGAACTCTAATCTTCTCAACTCTCCTAGGGCTCTTTGGTGGTGCTGGAGTTGGCAAGACTGTACTGATCATGGAGTTAATCAATAATGTCGCCAAAGCCCATGGTGGTTACTCTGTGTTTGCTGGTGTTGGTGAGAGGACCCGTGAGGGCAATGACTTGTACCATGAAATGATTGAGTCTGGCGTTATCAACTTAAAAGATGCTACCTCCAAGGTGAGCACTGAGCTGATTGGTGTCCATATAGTAGTTGTGCCAGAAAGCTGTTGCCAGCTGAAGCCATGTTTTTATATTTTCATTTTGGCATCCCAGTTCCCCCCAACTTCTAACACATCATCTTTCGTCTTTGACATTAGATTACATTTCTAGACTTTTCTCTTTGGTAGATAGTCTCATCATTTGAAAGCTAATTTTGAGGGTGAGGGAATTGGAGGTGGTACATACGTCTTAAATAACCTTATTTTGTACCTTTCACTTACACAAGTATTTATTTCCTTCCTGTTACAGGAATTTTGCCTTGGTAATATAAAAAACTATCTTTTGGCCAGGTGTGGTGGCTCATACCTGTAATCCCAACAATTTGGGAGGCCAAGGTGGGAGGATCGCTTGAGCCCAGGAATTTGAGACCAGCCTGGGCAACATATGAGACCTCCAGCTCTACAAAAAATTCAAAAATTAGCCAGGCACAGTGGTGCATGCTTATAGTCCCAGTATAGTCCCACAGTAGTGGAGACTGGGGTGGGCAGATCACTTGAGCTTGGGAGTTTGAGGCTGTGGTAAGCTATGATCATGCCACTGCACTCCAGCCTACACAACAGAACAGTCTCAAAAAAATTAGACAAAAATTTAAAAAAAGATACATCTGAGAGAGAGTCTGTGGTGGGTTCTCTCTCTCTCGATTTGGAGACCTTGGGTATGTGGCTGCTATACCCCTAAGTTTTCTGATTGTGTTTGATTACTACAGGTGGCACTGGTGTACGGTCAAATGAATGAACCACCTGGTGCTCGTGCCCGGGTAGCTCTGACGGGACTGACTGTGGCTGAATACTTCAGAGACCAAGAAGGTCAAGATGTACTGCTGTTTATTGATAACATCTTCCGCTTCACCCAGGCTGGCTCAGAGGTAAGAGGGCAGGCTTGAGAGGACCTGGTTCATTTGATCTTTCTTTGGACATAGGTAGAGGAGACTAAAGATGTAAACACCTAAAACATTTGTTCTTTTTTCTCTTAGGTGTCTGCTTTATTGGGCAGAATCCCTTCTGCCGTGGGGTATCAGCCTACTCTGGCCACTGACATGGGTACTATGCAGGAAAGAATCACCACCACCAAGAAGGGATCTATCACCTCTGTGCAGGTAAGAAAAATTAAATGGGTGAAGGTCCAATTTCCATAAAGGCATGTAGAAGCCAGGTGCAGTGGTGTGTGCCTGTGGTCCCAGCTACTCAGGAGGCTGAAGTGGGAGGATCACTTGAGTCCAGGAACTTGAGACCAGCCTGGGCAACATAATGAGAACTAGCCTTAAAAAAACGCATGTAGTGGCCAGGCGTGGTGGCTCACGCCTGTAATCCTAGCACTCTGGGAGGCTGAGGCAGGCAGATTGCTCAAGGTCAGGAGTTCGAAACCAGCCTGAGCAAGAGCGAGACCCCGTCTCTGCTACTAATAAAAAGAGATTAATTGGCCAACTAAATATATATAGAAAAAATTAGCCGGGCATGGTGGCGCATGCCTGTAGTCCCAGCTACTTGGGAGGCTGAGGCAGAAGGATCATTTGAGCCCAGGAGTTTGAGGTTGCTGTGAGCCAGGCTGACGCCATGGCACTCTAGCCCAGGCAACAGAGTGAGACTCTGTCTCCAAAAAAAAAAAAAATGAAAGCAGTGCTTTCTAGCCCAAGGGGAAATAGTTCATTTTAATGTACTGTTATAGTGGTGCAAGAAGGTTTTTTGTTTTGTTTTTAACTCTAAAAGTGGGTATCATTACAATACAGTTAAAATGTAGGGTGAAGAACAAAAAGTATGATAATGGAAATTCTTCTGTCACTACTTAGAGAAACCAGACAATCCATAAGCTCGCTCAGGCATTAGGGATGATGATAAGGGTCTTCTGAGGTGGACTTCTGAATGCTAAGATGGAATGAGGTAAAAGAGGTCAGAAAAGGCATTGGCTTAAGTAGAATTACTTGGGTTCCTGTTGTACTTGTGGGTTCTTTACTCACTTTAGGCTATCTATGTGCCTGCTGATGACTTGACTGATCCTGCCCCTGCCACTACCTTTGCCCATTTGGATGCTACCACTGTGCTGTCACGTGCTATCGCTGAACTGGGCATCTATCCAGCTGTGGATCCTCTAGACTCCACCTCTCGCATCATGGATCCCAACATTGTTGGCAGTGAGCATTATGATGTTGCCCGTGGGGTACAAAAGATCCTGCAAGTGAGTATATTACTATGTGGGACCAGTGGCTATAAAGTCATAAAGAGTGAATTTGGGGATTATATTAGGCTTTTCTTTGGAGCAAGGAAAATTGAGACCAGCAGTTGTTAGTTGAGTGTTGATGAGGTCTTTGCAGAGGGGATACGGGTTAGGTACTTAGGCTTTGGAATCCAGTTCTTTCTAATAGCAATGAACTAGAAATAGGGAGATGCTGGTCATGAGGCCCTGAGTATGGTAACTTTCCCTCTATTAGCTTGTTCTCTCTCTTAGGTTTTTGTCCAGATTAAAGCAATTTGAATACTTACGCAGACTTCCCCCATCTCCTTATAGGACTACAAATCCCTTCAGGACATCATTGCCATTCTAGGTATGGATGAACTTTCTGAGGAAGACAAGTTGACTGTGTCCCGTGCACGAAAAATACAGCGTTTCTTATCTCAGCCATTCCAGGTTGCTGAGGTCTTTACAGGGCATATGGGGAAGCTGGTACCCCTGAAGGAAACTATCAAAGGATTCCAGCAGATTTTGGCAGGTGAGTTTTTTTTTTTCCCCCAGCCTTTGCAAGAGAAAGGCAGGTGAGATTTTAAGTATAAAGCTGAACATAAAATGATAGAAAAACTGAAATCTTGAATGCTCACTGTGCTGTGGTCCCAGTCCAACAACCATCAAGCAATGTGTAATGTACTGTGCCTAGTTATGTTTTTTTAATTGAGAGAATAAGCTGTTTATTTCCCATCAAATTTGTTTGAAAATATTCTACATTTACTGAGAGTGTGACTTAAATTGATTCTCTAGCTCCCTTTTATACATAATCCAACATTCATACTGTTTTCAGTGCTAACTGTTCTCCTAATGAATTACAACCAGCTTTTGGGGAAGGCATTATTATCCTGTTTTACAGGTGAAACTGGAGCACAGAAAAGTTTAACATGAACTGTCCCAGTATCACCCAAAGTAGAGGGTAATAACATAATATGAACTCAGATCCTATGGCTCTTGACCATGTGTTCTTTTTTTTTTTTTTTTTTTTTTTTGAGACAGAGTCTTGCTCTGTTGCCTGGACTTGAGTGCCGTGGCGTCAAGCTAGCTCACAGCAACCTCAAACTCTGGGCTCAAGCAATCCTCTGCCTCAGCCTCCCAAGTAGCTGGGACTACAGGCATGTGCTACCATGCCTGGCTAATTTTTTCTATATATATTTTTAGTTGGCCAATTAATTGCTTTGCATTTTTAGTAGAGACGGGGGTCTCACTCTTGCTCAGGCCGGTTTCGAACTCCTGACCTTGAGTGATCCACCCGCCTGGGCCAGCCGGCCTCTCAAAGTGCTAGGATTACAGGCGTGAGCCACCACACCCGGCCTTGACCATGTGTTCTTAATCCATACCATATCATGTTGTAAATTTGATTTGTGAGGGAAATTTAAGGTTTCCCAGATGACATGAATTCATCACATTCTGACTGGTGGTCTCAAGTGGTGAAGTATGTACACGCAACAGAAAGTTGATATCCTTCTCCTTACTAGTTGGATTTTTTTTTTCCATATAGGTGAATATGATCATCTACCAGAACAGGCCTTCTATATGGTGGGACCCATTGAAGAAGCTGTGGCAAAAGCTGATAAGCTGGCTGAAGAGCATGCATCGTGAGGGGTCCTTTTGGCAAACTAAGCACTCATCCTCTGTTGTCCCTCTCCTTGTCCCCAATCCAAAAACCTTCAGTTTTCTGTGTAGGCCACATGAGAGCCTTGATTGAAGACATTTTGTTCTGTCTGAAGAAACAGTATTTAAGGTTTCCAATAAAATGTATACCCCTCAGAATTTGTCTATGCTCGGTTCAGTCAACACTGAAGTTTTTGACAATGAGATTTTTAGAGTGGCCACAAGAAGCCATTTTAGCACAAAATAGGTCGTGTATGTTTGAAATTGGGTCATTAAAGAATTGCCATTCTCTTGGATTGATGAACAACTATGCATCTTGGTGAGGGGTTTCCTGTAGGTTGCGTAATCTTACTAGGGCCTAAGCTTTGGCCCTTTTATGACATTTGTTCAGAGCACATTGAGTTTTTTGCCTCTTAAATATCCATATGGTATGTTCCTACTTGGTTAAAAGTAAGCCTTTTTTAGAAGGACATATTGGAAAAAATAGGTTGGTTTTAGAAATAACCTACTTCAAGGCAAGGCAGGGGTTAATCAGTGAGTTAAATGAATTAAATTTTCAGGAAATGGTGATGAGTACTGATCTTTGTTAAAATTGAGTCAGAAGAGCTCTTTGCATCTTGGTTAGGCCTTCATTTCTTAGTGTTCCTGACTACTGCCTCCTGCCATATTTTGGGCAAGCCAAAATACGTTTGTATTGAATCACGTTTGTGATTCATTGAGGCTATTCAGAGGTATTAAGCATGAGGCCTAAGCTGAGCTCTCTGTTAATATCCATTATGAAAGCTCAGGAAAGAGACAATCCGTTACAGAAGAATAGTAATCTTTAGGGTTGCTGGCTTGGCCTTCTGAACTAAATAATGGAATTAGATCGTTTCCCCTTTATTTGAACTCACTAAAAGGTGTATGGTTGGAGAGCTACTCGCCATTTCCGTTTAAAAGTGTGTAAGGTCAAACTTGATGCCCCTTAAGTGTTCTTTTTTGGACTCGGACCCATCCTACTGCCCTCTAGTGGTAGCACTGGAGACGCTGCAAGAACTCTGATCTCACCATTTTGAAATCCTTGAAGGCCAGTTGCTGGGATGTTCTCAGCTAATGACTGTTTACAAACCAGCTGGGGCTTTGTCCTGGGGAGGAGCCTGCATCTCTAAGCTCCACCCCCTGAGGCTATCAGTTGGGTACAAGCTGGGCGGGGACAAGCAGAGCTCCCAATTCAGAGGCCCCTGGGGGTTGGAGGTTGGGGAGGGGCTTTAGGAGAGGCGCCAGGGGTGGAGTAGGGGCCTCTAAGCTTCCTCTCATCTGCCTGTGACGTTTTTGGCACGAGTCTCTGCTGTGTCATGATCTGGACAGAAGGTGGAGCCCCTGAGCTGCTTGTGCCTGGTAGTTTGCTCCCAGAGAAGCTTCGATTTGGGGAAATACTGAGTTATGCGGGTGGGGGCACATCCTCTAGGTCCTGACTCTGCAGTGGGTAGGAAGCTGGTGGAGAAGCCTCCAGCGAATAGGTCAGCCCTTTCTGCTTTGTTTTCCCACGTCACTCTGATGTAGACCTGGGAACTGAAGTCCTAAAGGTCGTTTGCGTCCCTTCACCCCTTCCCCCAACACGTTCACGTCCTTCAGCATTTATCGAGAATCTTCTCCCTCTCATTAGTTGCAACTATTTCCTTCCTCCTTTACCGCCCTCTTCGACCACGCCAATGGAGTGTCAACACTGTTCTAACCTTCCTCCATATTTCTCCAGCTCTGTCCTGTCCTCACCTCCTCCCTCTCTCCACCCAGAGAAAGCCCCGCCCTTCCCTCCTCCCTCCACACCCCAGTCTGTCACACAGGGACATCACCCTACAGCAGTTCAGGCTGTGTGGTTCGCAGGAAGCATACATTGGCTTTTTGATTCTTGCTCTTTCCCAGCTCACACTTTGGGAGGATCAAACACCAGCCTTCACGTGAAGGGGGCCCCAAAGACAGTGAAGAGCTGGGTGGTCCCAGCTTGGAGCCCTGCCAGCCTGACATGGGTGAGTATGGGGACCAGCCCCGGGGAAGGCCTGAGGGATGCCTAGCTCCCTCCCTGGCTGACTCAGCAGGGGTGGGACCTAACCTTTGCTCATTTAGGGGGTGAAGGAGGGGAAACAGGGCTGTGAGGGGCGGGTGTTATAGGGCTCAGCTGGCGCGGCGTCGACCATGGGATCCTGAGCATTAGCAAGCTCCAGCTCTACGGAAGAGCCCGAGATTGTACCTTAGGCCAGGGCTTTCCCAACCCCCTTCCCCACGCCCCAGTGGAGTATTGCCTCTTGTTTCTCCCCCATTTAAGCTGCTGAGATTCAAGTAATATTTGACAGTACTCACTGCTAGCCTCCACAAAAGTAAAGCCCACTTTTGATCATGCTGGAGGTCCTTAAAGTGCCTCCCCTCCCCCATTTCTCTCAGGGCTTTTAGTCCCAGTCTTCTCTCCTCCCCAACCCTGACCCACCATCAGGTGGGGGCTGCACTGAGCAGCTGCTTCCTGTTGCTCCTGAGGTTGATGCAAGGGTGGTGGTGGTTGAGGGAAAACTGAGCTAGAATAAAGCCAATTCTCACGGTCCCACATCAGCCTCACTAGGGTTGCTATTGATGACTCCCCCACCACAGTCACTGAGGACACTGAGTGAGAGGCAGGATTAAGGTTGAGAGGGTAGGAGGTTTTTGCCCTCATGGCTTCCTGATTCCAGAGCCTCCACAGCTGTAGAAATGGGGCCCTGAGGAGCTGAAACACGGGGAACCTGTTCACCTAGTAGGACACTGTGCGTGACCCCCAGCATGCTCGGCCTTGAGTTCCCTCTCCCACACTCTCAGGCCTCCTTGGAGTCCTTGTGGCTCTCATTGCCTTCCCGGCCTCCTTTGTGAAGAGGTCTTTGCTGGTGCCCCGGGAGCGCGGGCAGAGCTCTCCCAAGTCCTTCCGTTCGGACCTACCACCATCCCCCACTTCGCCGCAGAAGTTTCTGTCTCTTCCTGGGATCTGTTCTCTTCCTCCAACTGGGATCCTTCCTGGTTCTGGCCCCTAGGAGACGCCACCCGCTTCCCCCTCCCCCAGTGGATCCTTCGCGACAGCCCTCCCCTTGCGCTCGTCCTCACCCCAGTAGCTCCTGCCCCTTTAAGCGCCACCTCCCCCTCTCCACCGCCGCCGGCCCAGGGCTGGGGGAGGAGGCACCGCCGCCGCCCGGCTTGGCCACCTGCGCCGCCGCTGCCGACGCCGCCCGAGGCCCGGCCCTGCCCTTCTCCAGGTGAGGCCTGGCACCCACTTCCAGCTCCGTAGTCCCTGGGCGGGCGGTTCTTGCGGTCCTCTGTTCCGGGATCCCTGCTGCCCAGGGATTCAGGATCTGACCGTACCCCTGCGGGAACTGCCCTTCTTCTCTCCTCTCCGCATCGTCTACTCGCCCATTTCTCCAGTCTTCTGCGACCGGAATCCGGAGGCTTCTCGCGGCTCTCCACCACCCTCTCCTGGGTACCCCTCCTATTCTGGGCCCAGTATCTCCCCCTCCCCCGCGCCTTCCTCGCAGAAAAATCTCCCGCGGTCTGGGTTTCGCCTCCTCCCTTCTGGAACTAGCGCTTTCCCACGCCATCCTAATCCCAGTGGGAGGGGGAATAACCGCCACCCCAACTCCTCTCTCCCGGTAGTAAGGGGCGCGGGGGTGGGGCGGCGGAGGGAGAACAACATTGACTACACTCACTATCCAGCCCTGCTCCACTCAGCCCTTCCAGTTCAACTAAGTCCTATCTAAAGCTTTTCTATAGTCCTCACCCCACCCCATATCTCCCAGAGTTTGGGGTCCGGCCTCAGCACCACCTACTGAGCCCAGGTGGGAAGGGCCCTCTTCTTGGGCCAAGGGTTGGCCGGTCTAGCCTAGGAACGCCTCACCCAGAATCGGGGAGCTGGAGCACTGCCGGAATCTTGAGATTCTGGGCTTAAGGGGCTGTTGGGGGATAGGTTCTGGGGCTAAGTTTCTGTGGGAGTTGGGATGTTGGGGAAAATGAGGAAAACCCAGCCTTCTATTTAGATATAAAGGAAGTCCCCACACTCAAGGAAATATGAACTTCCAGGACCACCATGGAGAAGCCCATGGAGAAGTTTGGAAACAAGACTGTGCAATTCTGAAGGGGCACCTGCCAACTTGGAGGGGAAGGAGAGGGGTTATGGTCCTTTTGGTGCATTATAGAGAGTTTTGCTCTAAGGGGAGGAGGGTCTAGTTGGAGAGCCATCTTCTAACTAGACCCTATTAAAAGTATGATCCTGTAGAAGAAACAGGATTGAGGTAAAAACAACAAAAGCCACTATGATCCATTCAGCCAGTGAGGGGAAGGGAGGTCTTTAATAATTATCTCCCTTGCCCCCCAGTCCAGCTACATCCTTAGCTCTGTTTCTTCTCTTATGTTTTCATTTCCCAGCCACCCCACCTCCAGAATTAGGGGACCCGAGTGTCAGGATTTGCTTCAGACGCTTCTGAGTCATGTTCCAGGGGGCTGGGAGCGAGCTAGGGGGAGAAGAGGGTGGTCAAGCAGTGGTGTTTGGGGTTGAATGCCAGGAGTATTTGGAAGGAGAGAGCGAAGGAGGTAGAGGGATGGAAACGAATCCCCTTCTCTCTTCCCCCTCCCAGTCACAGCCATCTGGCTATAGAGTGGAGCCAGGCACTGTGGCAGCTGACCTTGGAGTCAGGGAGGTGCACGGGGAGGGTGAAAAAGGGGAGCAGGTGCTAATTTCTCCCTTCCCATTCTCTTCATTACTGGTCCACTGGCCTGGCTTAAAGGCAGTTCAGTCTATTCCCTAGACCCTTCTCACAAGTTGCTGATAAAATGATCATTTGCCCCTTCTCCTTTCTAGTAGCTTCCTAAAGGGAGGTGGGTGGGTGAAGGGCCAGGCTATATCAGATGGGAGTGAGGAATGTTTGGGGACATATGGGGTCAGTCTGTCCTCTGGATGGAAGAAGCACAGCTGCTGCATGGGGTGGCTTCTGGCAAGAAGTAAACACCCAGCTGTTGGACATGTTGGCACCCTAACTTCATCATTCCTCAAGGAGCAGGAAGATCCCTGATTAGATGGGATGTGGTGGGGTCTCCTTAAGGATGAAGAGGATTGTTGTCTTTCTGCACCAGATGGGAAGAATGGATCCTGCCCCATTTTCTTTTCTAATCTCAGGTGGTCCTCTCTTATCCAACACCCTTCCTAACTGCTCCTGGTTGGAAAAGTCCTAGAGGTTGCCCTAGAGACTAGGCCTGGGGCTCGGAAGGGGTGGGAGCAGTCAGTGGGGCACAGGAGTAACCGGCTCTTCCGGAGCGGAGTGGAGCCAGAGGTGGGCGTGTGTGGGTGTGGGGTAGGGGCGTGGCTACACCCGTCTGACTGGCGCAGGCTCCTCCCCCGCCTGCTCCGTCTCCGATTGGCTAGCTTTACGCTTGGGGGCGGGACGTAGGAAGATTCGCCCTCATCTGTCCTGGAAAAGGAAAGACGAAAAAAGGGGATACCAGCTCCCCACCCTCGCTTCAGTTGTCGGTTCCATGCCCTCAGCTCTCTTCTCCACCTGCTTTTATTTTTTTATCTAGGGGATAGGAGGCATTCCTTAGCAGAAATTTGCTGCATCCTTCCTATCTCCAGAAAGAAGGACACCTTCCCTGCGTGTGGCTACTACTACTCAGGGACTTGAGGTCTACAGGCTGTTAGAGGGATATTTTTTTTCCCAAGGTGACCTATAAATCTGTTGTTTTGACATGGAGGAGAGAAAGGTTTTGGTTTCTACCTGCCTACTCCTTTCCCTGGTAATCTACTTATCTCAGGAGAGGGAGGGAAACTCCACTTAGCCTCCTCCCGTTCTCTTCTCTTTCCCTCTTGAGCCCTGTGCACTTGTGAGGCTTTCCTAAAGCGGAGCTTCCTTCTTTGAGCCATTTGTAGTGGGAGGTGGAGTCTGTTCCCCAAACTTAGAAAGAACCCACCCCTGGGTGGAGTAAGGAAATCCGATCTAGACCGATGGATTTGGCCCCTGCTCTTCGCTGTCTCCACCCAGTTTTCAAATCTCTTTCTCCTTGGACCTCCTGAGGAAAAGGTATTTGCTGACACCCCCCAACCTGCCAGAGTTTCATCATCCCGGCTCTGTTGCTCTTCCAGAATGTTCAGCAGCCTGAGCTATGCACAATTTAGGCCATTTTTTTAGAATTGCATTGAATTGGTGGGAATTATCTTGAAGCCTGCAAAGTGTTGAGTTGCAAGGAAAGGAAACCTGGTTTCCTTTCTAGTCATATTTTATCCACTGTTTAACCTTGAACATGTCAGTGAACCTCTTTGGGCCTTAATTTCTTCATCTAACAAATGAGAGAAGGTTGAACTAGAAATTCACTAAACTGTAACATATGACACTGTTCCCCATCCTGGGGCTCTGCAATATTCATTTTAGGTAACAGCCAAACTCTAGTGCTATGCTAGATTTTACTTTCTTGTTCTCAGAGGGTTTCAAATAGTTATGTACTCCTGTCAGGAAAAGTACTGTAACTGTAGAATAGGTAGACATTTGGGCCATCTTATTTGCTGGTCAGTTTTCCCCTTATCCTCTACTCCCCTAACTGCCTTTCTTTTTCTTTTTTTTTCCAACCCCTAAGTGGAACCAGACCCTCTCACTGCATTTAGGCTAGACTCAGGTCTTTGCTTTCTTGTTCCAGAGCTGAGTCTTCTTTCCCCATGCACAGGAATCTTTCTGATGCCCAGGGCCCTGGAGATGTCACCAGGAAAGTGGTGATCAGGCAGGACCAGACTGCCTGGACAGGACAGAGGTGAGTGGGTGGCAAATTTAGGCCTCTCTCCATCCCTTTACAACATTTCCATTTACACTTTTCCACTACTCCACCTGGGAAATAACTGCCCTTGAAATTGTTTTCCTGACCCCTCTCACTACCTGGTTAAAGTGGCACATGCCTTTAGTCCTAGAAACTGGGTCTAGTCCTTTGGGTTAACCTTGGTTGGGATATAGCATGCCTTTCAGTTTGTCCTCTGTGAAGCAGGACTACAGCATCATTGAGATGCGGGTGCAAAGGGAGCTGCCAGGTGGAGCAAGGTGCAGGGTTGCAAGATACACAGCGGCGCTAGGACCCAGATACTGGTCGGGAAGCTAAGGATGTTGAGCGCTAGGACCCTGTGGCGGAGGCTGCGTAGGGAGGCTCTCTGTCGGCCGCAGCTTCCCCGCCCCCTCCGGCTTCGACTCACTCCTCCCCCGCCGGCCATGTTGGCTCCGCTTGGGCCCCGCGGTTGAGCCGCGTCCCCCCTCCCCCCTCCCGGACCCCGAACCCCGGAGCCCCCTCCCCCGGCGGGCGTCTCCTCCCCTTCTGGCGCCCGGAGCGCGGCCATGTGAACCGCCTGTTCCCCGGGGAGAGACGAGCCCCGATCCCGGCTGGACTCTGCTGCCTCAGGTTTGTGGGGTCTGTGGCCAGGCGACTGAGGGGAGAGAGCCTGTTTCCATCCGAGACTTCCCTGGGGTAACAGAGTCTCCAGAGCCGGCTTGAGCTCCTCTCTTGGGGCGGGAAGCGGACTCGAGCTTATTTCCTGCTAGGGCCCGACCCACCGCCGGGGTCTCCTTGCCCTAGGGGCTGGGAGGAGGCTAGGGCTCGCGAGTCAGCTGAGGACCCCGGACGGGGCCGCGGGGGCGGGTGGAGCTATAGAGGTTCCTGGCTACGGCGGCGACGACGGCGGCGTGGAGGCGGAGAAGCCACCTGGCTAGTGAAGATGACTCCTGTAGGGTACTCGGGGCGGAATCCCCGGGAGGGGCTCCACCTCCTCGGTGGGGGTGGGGATTGTCCTAGTGCGAGGAGTGGGTGAGGAGGTTCCCTGGGCGGGGTGAATATCCTGTTTGCGGGTAACGGGGCGTTTTGGCTGCGGTGAGTGGAGGACACAAGAGGTTTCCAGGAGTCTGAGGGTGTCTCTCTGGGAGCACGGCGTATGTTCTCTTGAGCGTGGACAGCCGGAGGGGCCCTTACTGAGGGCGGTGCTGCGCTTGGCTCCGGGCCCCCGCGTCCCAGGTGAATCCCCCCACTCCAGGGATGGAGGTGATAGGGCTGATGCTTAGGCGTCTGGATTTGAGCTGGGCTGAGGGGTAGAAGGTAAGAGAATGAAAGAGGGATTCCTTTCCAAGGAGATTCCTCACTGAGGGGATCCCCGTTTCCGTGGCAGAAAAGATGATCTCACATCATCCCTTTCTTTCCTGGTGTTCCCAATTTTGGGGAGAAGGCAATGCCAATAACAGCCATCTTTGTAGGGTTTATTGGAGTGAGGATTTGTATCCTTTGGGGGTCGATGGGGGGGCGTAGCTTCCACCTCCATCAGTAGACAAACAGCTCCTCCCCCAACCTCCCGCAGGAAGTGGCCGGGAAATGGCAGCTGTGCGTTTGCTGCCGCGTCTCTTGTTTTGAAATGTCCATTTTAATCAGATTTGGTTTCATTTCTGAGGCCTTCTGGGCAAGCTTGGATCCTGCCAACCATGTGGTCTGAGAGACATTTCGATTTTTTTTTTTCGGGGGATGGGGAACTTAATTTGTCAACTGGAAGTAGTTGACTCACTGATTCTAATCCCCCTCCAGAGCATCATCTCAGTTTCCCTATCTGGGTTTTCTGTTTTTTGTTTTCTCTTCTCTTTCCCCTTGAGCTAAAGGTCATAGAGAAGCACACTCAGTTGTCCACCTGCAGAGCACTTGAACAGGTGAGCTTTTGAAGTGAAGCAGGGTAGATTCTGAGAAATGGAGGAGGAGAAGGAAAGAATGGGGAAGATTTAACTGTGAGTGAGACTTTTATGTTGGGGGTAAGGACTGATTTACAGAGTGAGATTAGTGAGCTTGTTCTTCAGTGGTGATTCTAGCCTAAGGACAGTGCCTGTGTGAATGAAGCCTCTTATTTGACTTAAGGTGTTGCAGGTTTTACCTTCAGCAGAACCAACTAATTAATTAGAAGAGTTTGCTATCATATGACTTACTCTTCAGTCCATAAGAGAACATTTTCTTATTATTCTTCTTGGAGAGTGGTAAGCTCTTTCTCTCCTCTATGCAAGGTCATGCACCCAGATTTTCATTTTTTCTCTCTTGATAATCTCAGGATATTCTCCTATAGCAAACAGTGATGGGACTATGTGCTGTGTCCCCAGGCATTTTCTTGCACACTGGCTTTGGTTAGGGACAAGAGTTGGTCACAGAATTTTAGATTTTGAAAGATGAAGTTTTAAGATCATTTGGACTATCCTAAAAACTACAGAAGCCTGGAATTTAAATCATCCTTTCACCATTTTCTAGTCAAAAACCTTCCACCTAGATGTAGATTCCTAGATTAAAGATCCAGGATAGTAACAGATATACATATATGATTGTGTGAAAGTGGCAGCATCACTAGTAAGATACCATCCTTGCTCTTTTCACTTGGGCAGTTGGGGTTCTAGATATTCTGGAAATAGTAAAAACAAGTCCATGTGATGTCAGCGTCCTTTTTCTGGGCCCTCTGCTAGACTGGTTGGTGCCTTGTTGCTTCCTGATAGGGTTAATTTGACACTGATTTGAAGTTCCCCTTTCTTCAACCTTTGCTTACCTAAATTGGCACTTGACAGAACAGTAAATTGATTTTCCCTGTTGGGGTTAAAAGAGTGAAGAAAAGAGAAAGGGCTACTCTTTAGACTTTTGGAAGAAATAGAAGCTAGGTTTGAGAAAATAGTGATTTCATTTGGTATATGAGCAATCTGAAATCTGAATGAAGCAAACCTTTCGTGGCTTTCCTGTGAAGTGGATGCATTCTGCTATCAGAGAAGTAGATTTTTTAATATTTTTTAATACTTTTTTTTTTAAGCCTCTCACTAAAAGAAAAAATTTGAGGTATAAAGAGAACTATGTGGGGTGATTTCGGGCCAGCCAGAAATCTAGAATGCCCTGAGGGGCTCATCTTGCAATCTTTTTTTTTTTTGAGACAGTCTCTCTCTCTTGCCCAGGCTAGAGTGCCGTGGTGTCAGCCTAGCTCACAGCAACCTCAAACTCCTCGGCTCAAGTGATCCTCCTTCCTCAGCCTCCTGGGTAGGGTAGCTGGAACTACAGCTGGGACGCGTGCCACCATACCTGGCTAATTGTTTTTTTTTTATTTTTAGTTGTTTGGCTAATTTCTTTCTATTTATAGTAAAGACGGGTCTTGCTCTTGCTCAGGCTGGTCTCGAACTGAGCTCAAGCAATCCTCTGGCCTCCCACAGCGCTAGGATTACAGGCATGAGCCACCATGCCGCTGGGCCTACCATCTTGCAATCTTGTGGTTCTGGAATTAGGTGTTACCAAAAGAGAAGCAAAGCTTGTTAGGGTTACTGACAGGGTCTTCCTGCTGTTAACTTTCCTCGTCACCTCTAAAGAGGTCAAGCACCAACCTGCTAAAACAGTATGGAAGTTAGTGAAGAATAACTGATAGGATGTTTGACCTTGTATGACATGTATCAAGTGAAGCAATAATGCCAACATTTTTGTGTCCTGGGACATAGAGTGAAGTATAAAACTCCTGAAATATTTCCTGGGGCAAATAATCTTCCTGATTTCTTAGGATGTTTTGTAGGATATTGGTGTCCTCATATACCTCAGAGCCCAAGATGGGTCTCCACCTAGACCCTCCCCCACTTAGAGCAAAACTCAGAGCCCAAGATGAATAGTTTTTCAGCATTGTCTTATGTGAGTCAGAAGGACCATTTTCACCAGCTTATCAGTCTACATAATTTTGAAATTTAAAAAATTCTACAAAACAAAAAGCCTGTTTTTAAAGAGGTCTGAAAATTGTTCTTATCACTGGCAGTAAAAGTAGCATTGGCTTAGTGTTTTATCACTCTAGTTAAAGGGAATAATTATTAAGGGGGCATTTTGCAGACTAAAAGGGTCTTGTAACCTTATCCAACATTTGTCCAAAAAACAAGGTTCTTAAAAGACAGGTGGTCTTACTATTAGTTTTCTGGGGTTGGACTGTCCATAATAACCTGCCCCACTAGTGGGGTTTTTAACCTGTCTACTTGGCTAATTTTGGGGGAGAGAGGGTATCTTCTGGGAGAAAAGGGAGAGTCCTTAACGATTAGAATTGAAATTCTGAAAAATAATCAGAGACAAAAGAGGGAAATAACCTAGACTGTGGCTGTTAGTGTCCTGCAATTTCAGAGACATTCTCAGTTTTCTGACAGTGACATGACCAAGGCTGTGGCAGAAAACCTAACTTGTTAATGTGGTTTCTTTATTTAGTTAACGAATATTTTAAAACCTACCATGTACCTTGAGTGTCCAGTTAAATTAAGCAGAACGTTTCACTAAGTTAGAGCTTAAATTTATTGCCTTATTTACATTCTCAGTATTTCCCTATTTCCAGGCCTTATTTTCTGCAAGGGATGGCTGTCCAAAATATGTCAAAATTTGGGGTTTTCTTCCCTGTAGAAATTTTTATCTCTATGAAGAGTGAAATTTTTTGGTTTTCTGAAAATAGTTAAGAGCAAAGCCCACAACCTTTGTTGGGTAAGTAAGCTGGCAGTAGCAGAAAAGGTAGATTTACTCATTCATTTGTTTAGTCCATGGATTCAACAAATGTTTCCTTTGGTCTTTTTCATGTACTTAGCACTAAATTCGGTGCTGGAGATATAATGGTAGAACTTAATATCGAATTGATGCTGTAGAACCTATGTAGTGTAGAAGAAATAAGGACAGAATAGTCATCTTTATATTCTCCTGAGCAGCCTGGACATGACAGTTTTATTTGAGTAGCCCCTTCTTAGTATAATCTTTCTTCTTTCATGATCTTCCTCATGTTTCACTTGGAGTCCTGGCTAGGGAATGGAGTTAAGGAAAGAACATTTTGAGAGAGAATGAACCTCAGTCAGTACATGCTATAGTTTACCTGAGTCAGAGTTCAAGGGAAGCTTGTTACTAGGATTGTCAGAATGAGTTATCCTGACTAGAGAAGAGGGCATGTTGATTTTGTGGCTGGGCACATAGAACTCTTTATTGGTGGAGGAAGATGGCTTACCCAGGGAGAAGGGGTTTTTAGACAGAAAAGTCAAAGCATCCTTACTTGGAGTGTCAGAAACTGGGAACAGTGAAAACTTGGAACTTTCCTAGGGTATGGGTCAGGAATGGGGCAGCTTTTGTGTTAAAGCATGGTTTCTCAGCCTTGGCACTGTTGATATCTGGGCCAGATAATTCTTTGCTGTTCGGGGAGAGGAGACCTGTCCTGTGTGCTTAGCAGCATCGCTAGCTTCTACTTATTAGATGCCAGTAGCTCACACCTTCAGACATTACTAAATGTCCTCTAGGGGGCAAAATTTCCCCTGGTTGGGAACCTTGGTATTAAGAGTATGGTGGGTAATCCAGAGATGTGTAGAGTTGAGAAATATCCTTCATGACATTCACAATTATAAAGCTTAAATGTAGTGGGATCATTTGCCTTTGCTGTTTAGTTAAGATAAACATTTGAAATCTCTCCAGGCCGGGTGTGGTGGCTCACGCCTGTAATCCTAGCATTCTGGGAGGCCGAGGGGAGGATCCCTTGAGCTCAGGAGTTCAAGAGCAGCCTGAGCAAGAGGGAGACCCAGTCTCTACTAAAAATAGAAAAAATTAGCCAGATGTGGTGGCATGTGCCTGTAGTCCCAGCTACTGGGGAGGCTGAGGCAGGAGAATCGCTTGAGCGCAGGAGTGTGAGGTTTCTGTGAGTTAGGCTGACTCCACGACACTCTAGAGCAGCTGACAGAGTGAGACTCGGTCTCAAAAAAAAAAAGAAAAGAAATCTCTCCCCACCTCTCCCCTCTCCCTCCTTCCCCCCAAATTAGAAACCTCCCATTTGTGGAATTTTGGTATACTACATGAGACTAATAGACCAGAGAGCTACAGGAACCAAAATGTCCAGCCGAAAGGTGTTAATGTTTCTTGTGTTTCTGGCTCTAACCCTCAGAGACCAGAGGGTTAGAATTGATCAGGCAGGACACCTGTAACAGTGTTGAAATCTGTAGTATTTATTTTAACACTTTGTGCCTTCTCAGTCTATTTCTGTTAAAACCATGTCACAGGCCCATATAGTAGTAACTCTGTGATTGCAATTTAGAGAAAAGCAACTTATATGGCCATGACAGGAGGGGTTTATTGCCTCAAGCTTATAGGGCAGTGTCCCTTAACTCCTATAAATGAAACATAGGAGCTCTTAGGAGATCCATTTATGTACAACTGAGACTGGGCTGGGTGTTTGCCTGATTGTACTTCCTGGTCATGAGAGCTGTCTGCACTTCTGGGGCTTGGGCACTGGCTGATTTCTATTTTTCATTTGGTGAAAATCCTATTAGTTCAAAAGGAGACAGCCTCCTTTGCTTTACTGTTATTACTAGCTCTAGATGGGAGGACAGAGCGTACCTTCAGGCTTTATTGTGAAAAGCATCTTAGGTAGGAAGGTTAAAATGGAATAACCTTAGGTTTATTTCAGGAGAGAAGCTAAGAGGAGCTGTTCACATTTTCTTTGTATTCCCAGACTGTGATTTCGTATTTAAGTGACACTTTTTTTTTTTTTTTTTTTTTTTTGAGACAGACTCTCACTCTGTTGCCCGGGCTGTAGAGTGCCGTGGCATCAGCCTAGCTCACAGCAACCTCAAACTCCTGGGCTCAAGCAATCCTTCTGCCTCAGCCTCCCGAGTAGCTGGACTACAGGCA